>VYZX01001663.1:48834-138291 GCA_013401335.1 Brachypteracias leptosomus | reverse complement strand
ATTTAACTCCATTCAACACCACTTGCTGGACCCAGATATCCATCCATTTTTTTATCCAGTGAAACATATGTCCATCCAAGCCATGAGCAGCCAGTTTCTCCAGGAGAATGCTGTGGGACACAGTGTCAAAAGCTTTACTAAAGTCCAGGTAAACAAGACTCTATCAATAAATCCACAGCTTTTCCCTCATCCATTAAGCAAGTCACCTTGTCACAGAAGGAGATCAGGTTAGTCAAGCAGGACCTGCCTTGCTGACTGGGCCTCAACACCTGCTTGTCCTGTATGTGCTGTGTGACAGCACACAGGATAAGCTGCTCCATTAACTTTTTCTGGCACCAAGGTCAGGCTGACAGGCCTGTCGTTCCCCGGATCATACTTCCAGCCCTTCTTGTAGACAGATGTCACATTTGCTAACCTCCAGTCTACTGGAAACTCCCAGTTAGCCTGGACTGCTGATAAATGATGGAAAATGGCTTGGTGAGCACTTCCACCAGCTTCCTCCATATCCTTGGGTGGATCCCACCTGGCCCCATGGAGTTCTGCATCTAAGTGGTGTAGCAGATCTCTAACCATTTCTCCTGGGAGTATGGGGGCTTCATTTTGTTCCTTGTCTGTCTTTCAGCTCAAGGGGCTTGGCTGTCAGAGGAAAAATGGTCATACTATTAAAGAATGAAGTAAAGAAGGCATTCAGTAGCTCAGACTTTTCTTCATCCTTGGTGACTATATTCCCCCTCACATCCAACAGATAATAGAGATTCTCCTTAGTCCTCTTTTTGCTGCTAATGCATTTCTAGAAATACTTTTTATTGTCATTTCTTGCAATAGCCAGATCTAGTTCTAGTTGTGCTTTGACCTTTCTAATTTTCTCCATACATAGCCTCATGGAATTTCTGTAATCTTCCTGAGTGGGCTGACCCTTCTTTCATATGACACAGACTTTCCTTTTTTTCTTGAGTTCCAAACCAAAGCTCTCTGTTCAGCCAGGCTGGGCCTCTTCCTTGCCGGCTCCTTTACAGCATTGGGATGGCCCACTCCTATGCCTTAGAGATTTCCCTCTTAAGGAATGTCCAGCCTTTCCTGACCTCTTTGCCCTTCAGGACAGCCTCCCAAGGGACTCTCTCAGCCAGTGTCCTGAACAGGCCAAAGTCTGCCCTTTGGAAACCCAAGGTAGCTGTTCTACTGACTCCTCTCCTTACTTCTCCAAGAATTGAAAACTATCATTTCATGATCACTGTGGCCAAGATGGCTTCCAACCATCACATCGCCCACAAGTCCTTCTCTGTTCATGAACTACAGGTCCAGCAGGGAGCCCTCCATATATGTCTCCCTCACCAGCTGCATCAGGAAATTACCTTCCACACAGTCCAGGAATGTCCTAGACTCCTTCTTCTCTGCTGTGTTGTATTTCCAGCAGACATCTGGTAAGTTGAAGCCCTCCACAAGAACAAGTGGTAGTGGTTGTCAGACTTCTCCCAGCTGCCTACTGAGAATCTTTTCATCCAGGTCACTGATGAATACATTGTTTGAACAAGACTGGACCCATTATTGACCCCTGGGGAACTCCACTAGCTAGAAGCCTCCAATTAGACTCTGTGCTGCTTTCAACCAAGTAGCAGACATCTATGAAACTTCCAGGCGTTTGTATGGTGAACTGAAGACTTGTTGCCATTTCACTGAACTTCCAATAAAATTCCTTTATTTAAGGCACATAATGAATTATCTTAGCTTCTTAAAGAATGTCCTCAGCAGCAGAACTGGTTTGGCCCATCTTCAACCCCAAGCACATTTCTGTAAAATAATTATAAGCTCCTTAAAAATAAAATTAACCCTGAAACTGCAAGCCTCTACAACAACATACTGCATGCATTGGAAAAAAAAATCTAGCTTCTGCTATTTCCTTAAGCATACACCGAACAGTTAATAATTTCTCTAGAAATTAAATTTAAATATGTTCACAAAAGTTGATTTGAAAGAGATTTTCTGATGGCAGATTTATCTTTGGTATATGAAATGCTATAATTAACAGCTACACGACAGACAGAGCAGACTTGCTTTCAATTTAACCAATACTGTTTTACACCATTAATTTTACCAGAAGCATTATTTCAGAGTACTAACACTGAATATTACAGAAGTTTCCAGGAAATTATTATCATTTAATACTATAAACTGTGACCCAAATTACAATGTAGACCTTCACAAGGTATTATTCCTTGAAAATAGTTCACTAGATAATGTACATAAAACTAATAGTAAAACATTACAAAGGGAGGAGGGAAAAGTAAATGTCAGGAAGGTATTGACCCTTTCCACCACTGAGTAAGAGAAAATTTTCCTTTTAGAGTACAGATAACTTGAAATTCCATGCATGTAAGTACCATAAGTAAAATGTTAATCTAATCAAGCAACAATTAAAGCCTCTTTTTGTAAGTATGTAAGCAGAATTGACAGATTCAATTTCATTCCTTCTGCAAGAGATTACTGGGCTGAGAATGTCTCAAGAGTGTTCCCAGAGCAATTGCTAGAGAAGTACATACTGTTTCTATTCTCATTATACTTGATTCAGCACAATGAACATCCAGCTGCTGCTCTGAAGGCAATGACTCTTGGGAGCATCCACAGAGTTAGCAAGAAAACTGGTAATTTTCTTCCCTTGCTCTGTTTTACCAAGGTCTACCTTGAGTCTTTAATTCAAATTGTAGAGAAGGTGATGACAGATGTAAAAGTAAGCAGTTGATTCAGCTGCTGCTGCTGCTGAATCACAGGAAGAGATGATAACTTTTAAGGTCTTTTCTAAACAGAAAAAATTTATCAGGGATCATGTTATCCTAAAAATTAAAAACAAACCAACAAAACCCCTTATACTTTCTCTCTCAACTGTTCACAAGCATTTGTACACAATTACATAATGAGCCATGCCAACTTGAGTAATCTACTTAAGAAAAGCAGGGAATTGGAGAGAGATAGTGAATTATGTTTGCTAGTGATTGCCTTTCTTTCAACCTAAATGGTGACAAAACTTTTCAATTAAAAAAGATTTTCTTGTTTATGTCACTTTTTAATGCCTCTTCGTAGAATTTCAGTTCTTCACAACATATCTTTCACCTTGCTTTTTCTTTTACTATTNGTGGAACATCTCCCTTATGAGGAAAGGCTGAGGGAGCTGGGCCTCTTTAGCTTGGAAAAAAGGAGACTGAGGGGTGACCCTATTAATGTTTATAAATACATTAAGGGAAAGTGTCATGAAGATGGAGCCAGGCTCTTTTTGGTGGTGTCTAATGATAGGACATGGGGCAATGGGTGTAAGTTGGAACATAGGAGGTTCACCTAAATACGAGAAGAAACTTCTTCACGGTGAGGGTGACAGAGCACTGGAACAGGCTGCCCAAGGAGGTTGTGGAGTCTCCTTCTCTAGAGATGTTTAAAGACCGCCTGGACGTGTTCCTGTGCAATGTGGTCTAGGTGATTCTGCTCTGGCGGGGGAAATGGACTAGATGATCTTTCAAGGTCCCTTCCAATCCCTAACATTCCGTGATTCTGTGATTTTCTTACTTGTCTCATTTCTTTCCTGTTCCAACCTCTTCCTTTCCATTTGTCTTTTTGGGCTTAGGATATTTGCAGATGGAAATAGGAAGTAACCAAATTCTACAGGTCTTTCATTACAGGTGCATCTGCACAATGTTTAGCATCTGACCATAGAGTTCAGCACAAACTTTTTTTCATGCTCTGGTACTGGTTCAAAGTATCTGAAGACAGGAAAGAAGCTCAACCCTCAAGTAAAAAGCATCCTTATTAAGACGTCTTTTTTTCCAAAACAAAACCATGTTCTTTCAAGGAGGGTAGTCCATTAACCTAGGTAATGGGAGGACTAGAATACATCAGTCATGAACATCCAGTCTTACAAGATGGTAAACAGCTTAGCCATTAAAACAAAGCAAACAAGCAAGCAATAAAAAACCTCTAGCTATTAAAATACTGCTAATGAATTTGGCCAGGTTTTGTCAAGCGCAGTCAGATGGAAACAATATCCACAAAGAACTATAGTGGTAGAGACAATTCACCTCTCTAAGTGAACAACCTAATTTCAATTCCCTCCTCAGCCTAAGGAGATTTGAATCTAAATTTGCTGTTTATTAGCCCTAGGATGGTATGGGTTCAGGTAGCCTAGGCTCTTGTTAACCTTTTATTCTCAGACACATAGGTCTTCACTGCAGTCAGACACTCCTCTACTAGGTGGATGCACTGTAACCACTGAATTTGGTCTCTCTTACTCACTCTGTGGTCAAATGCATATAAAAATACTTGCAAAAAGGATAACTGCTAGCAGAGATACTGAAGGAAGCAAAGAGCACCCCTGAATGCCTTACTGCCATCTGAACAAAACATTCAAACCCAAGGTGGCAGGAAAACTTCATTCACATTGATTACCAAAGAACAAATGTGATTGAATGTCTTCCATCCTGCAGGTTCCAATTTCTCGGTTTCAGGAGGATGACGGATACCTTGATGGAGTACATGAGCTTATTTTAAGAGTGTTTAATTTTTCGGTTGCCAAAGTGTTGCCTGGACTTCAATCATTCTCCTGAAACACCAGCATTACTGATTCCCCCTTTCCACAGACTTAGAAATGGTGTCTTCATTTTCGATTTTATTTTTGTATGTCCTCAGGGCATATATTTAGCTATGTATATATTTGTCTGAGGTAACAACGTAATTTGACTATGTGGCTGCCCTTTCGGTCTAACTCTATCTCATAGAAACTCTGAGTCCCAGAATCTGTCATCATAGTGACTTTCTCTTTTCTTTATCTATTTCTTGCCAAATCCTCACATCCTGTTAACTCTGAAACCAGTTTCTAAGCTCAGCATAAGGATCAATACCATAACCTTGGTAAAATCCAGGTATAGAATATGTGAAGTCAATAACCATTAATTGTACAGTGGTCTCAAATATGGATATGGAACCAAAATAAATTTTGCTTAATGTGGTCACCATCTCAGATGTAAGATGTACTGCACTCCTATGGGAAATTCAGTATTTCTCATCATCTTCTTGTCTCCAGGGCCTCAAAAGCAAAAATATAGTGAAGTTCCTACCAGAAACATGTCAGAAAACATCTCAATAGACCTGGAAGTGGTATGTGATTTATTGCTGAGTGCATTTTGTTAAAAACTCCTGAAACACCCCATTAAAAAATTCCCATTAGTTTCAGACCCAGGCCTGCCAGAGACTGGAAAGTAAAGCAAGTCAGGCAAGGGTACTTCCTGGTTTTAGCTTGGCTTCTCAGATTCATGTATTCTCATTTTCTTTTCCTACATCCAAGACTTTTGACCCAAGTGACTGAGTTTATTCAAACTGATCAGGATAAAAGGGGTCACAGAGAAATGAGGTCCTAAAATAGCCTGTAGAGAAGAAGGAAGTGACTCCATAGGTCTTGGCAACAGTGGGAAGAATGCAGAGCAACATATGCATTTCTTGGCACAGTGGGTCCATGTGGAAGAAAGAAAAAAGACAAAGAGAGAAATGGCCTCATAATAGGAAAAGTTTGAATTAAATTCTCCCATTTAAAACACGAGAGTAAGTTACCAAAGAAAGGGAAATCTGGGAAACTAGTTTTAATGCTTGCAGAAACACCTACTTAAATGTTGTTCCAATAATGGAAAAAATGTCCACAGGGAGAGCAAGATTAAAGAAACAAAGTGGGGTTACTTTAAAATGCAGTTAACCCTATCTCAAAACAATTCAAAGCTATCTAACAACAACAAAGCATTTAAAAGCATTCCTTAGAAGCTTATGATTGCCTGAAATGAGGAATATTCTGAAAGTGCTACAATCTGGAGCCAAAATAGTTTATACCTTCATTATGTATACAATGACAGTTTCACCTCTATCAAACTGACAGCTCTTTTAACAGAAGAACTCCATTCCTCTCCTTCAAGAAATGCACTGTGGTGAGAAGTGTTCCAGAGGGGATACCAAAAGGCTTCCAAGTATTAGAGATTTGAAAATCAGTGATGGGGTGGCAAAATGATCCGTTTACTTTTTATCATCAGTAGCTATCTTCACATTGTCATTCTTTTTTCAATCAGATGTCTCAGGGGCCAGAGTTAAGTGGATAATGCTAAAAATAGACTGACACAATCTACTACAACAAAGAGAGGAAAAAGGAAGACAGAGCTTGAATAAGTTTCTTTTTCATGGAAGAAAAGAGCACGACAGCTTTCAAGGGTGATCTCTAACTCCAGTTGTCAGAAGTGTAATACAGACAAAGCAAGCATAAGCATCTTGGCTGCCCTACTGGAGACTGGAGGATGATTTGTCAAACCTGTACTTTCCATGGAAGGTGACTGGGTTTCACTTTAAAAAAAGAAGGGAAATCAATTCTGTAACCATTAGAATATGGCAAAGTTACTAGTTTCATGCTTGCTGGGTCAAGACCTTCAGACTTTAATGACATTGAATTACAGTTAGCTGGGCTGCATGTACTGTTGCAGCAGAGCTGAAAATGTCCCATTCTTCCTGATAATCTCAATGTATCCATAGGCCTTCATTGCTTTCATGCATGGATCAAAAGCTGAAAAAATCTGCATCCTCAAAGAATTTACAGAGGCCTCTTAACAAGCAAAATAAGAGGGAAGAAGACAGTGGAATCAACACTTCTTTAAAAAGCATTTGTGAAGAAAGTTACTTATTTTAGTATAAGTTCTATGATTTGTAGTGATACTATGTTTAAGAAACAAAATTAATGATATTATTTCTGTATAAGATAATTTCTTGCTTTCCAAGTAACTTGCTTTAGTATGAGTCTTTGACATTTGTGCAGCTAATAAATTTAGGCAATGTCTAAACCAGCAAGTTTAGGGCAGCCAATCTCCCCATAGGAGAAGATTAGTAGAGTAAACACTTGATGCTGAGGGTCCAAAATGTCTGCTTTTAGGAGGGTTCAACTTTGAACTTGTCCTAATCTGCTCCCAGGGAGTGAATGCCCAGTACGATCTAAAACACAATATGCATGCGCCTGTCATGCACTTTCCTCTAAAATAAATTGTTCTGGTGTTCTCTGAGATCCTTCTAGGATGTGGCCAACATGGCAAATAGGAACGATGAGGAGGTTCTCTCCAGTCTACTACTGGAGAGGCATCATTAGGGGTCACAAAGGAAATTCAGAACATTTTTATTTCCCTTCTGTCTTTCCTGAGAAATATGCAAAAAAGAGTAACTTTAAAGATAAATTAAGGTCTTAGAAGCATCTCCCAGATGTTACTCCCAGCTTTCACCAGGAAAAAGCAACCACAAACAGACATAAAATAATATTTCCCTTACATCTTGGAATCACAGCCAGCAAGTCATCCCTAAGCAATCTGTCTGTTTCCCCTCTTTTTTAAAAAGCCTCTTTACTTGGTTAATAACATCCACCTGATCTCTCAGAATAAGACCTGGAGTACCACAGTAACCATCTCCAACTTTTCCCACAGTCAGAGCAGAAGAAAACAAGCACTGGAAGTTACCTGAACAACTCCGAAAGGTTGACCTGGTTACCTCCAAACCTCTTCTGTTTCAGAAAGGTGTTTATTACTATGATACTGGACATATCCATCCCACAATGATCTTCTGTGAGCTTGAATGTTGAGTTAAAAGCTGCATCTATCTTCTATATTGAAAGCTTCAAAGTGTTTTTGGCACATACACATATTTAAGAACAGCATTAATAAAATTACTTAGCTTTTCTTTTGTGAATGGCATTATTTCTTTTCATGTGAAGACAGGCCTCATAGGTTACATTCTCCCTACTCTTCTCACATTCCTTTATTGTTTTGCCCACATAGCTGGAAAAGTCTGATGCTATTTATTTTCTGAACATAAAAATATTACATTTCCTTCCATGTGTGCCCAGCATGGCAGCTATTTTATTCCTAGATTTGTTTCAAGTTTATCCAAATAAAATACACTCAATCTTGAATAGCAAACGAACACGAAGAGTAAGGTGTAATCTAAAATTATTACATCATTAGCAAAGTACATTTTTTTTCTACATGTAAGTCAAATAGTTCAGACTTTCATAATGAAAAACTGTATTGACATGACTGGTACCTGAAAAGCTAAAGTACGTGATAATCTGTCAGCATCACAGTTTGGAGTCAGAGCCCATGCAGATATGCCAACATGGTAGAGCAAGCTCAAAATGCAGGGCTTTTTTTCAGATCATTCATAGTAAGATCAAACTTAGCAAAAAAAAGGAAGATTTTCAGAGAATGTCCTAAAAGCTGCACAGGGAAACAAATGCAATACTGGTCACTGGAGACATTAAGCTCCAAAGTGGGACAATCACTACCCTGAGTATGATGTACCCTGGGTATTCCCTTATATTGAGGGATGTTTGGTACAGTAGTGGATGGAAAAGATTTCTGTGGATCCAAGTTCTCTAGGTATTACAGAATTTGTATGGATTTTAAGTATATTTTTAATCATTAGTATTTTCTAAGGTAATATCATAGTCTTATAATTTTGGAATAACTGGGGTTTAGAGGACACTAGCTTTAGCAGAGGCAGAGAAAGAGTTGTTCTACATACCTTTCATATAATTTAGTGAAAGATGTCCCTGTTCACAGCAGGGCGGTTGGACTAGATATCTATGAGGTCTGGAACACCTCCCCTACAAAGACAGGCTAAGAAAATTGGGCCTGTTCAGCCTGGAGAAGAGAAGGCTCCAGAGAGACATTATTGCAGCCTTCCAGTATCTGAAGGGGGCCTACAAGAAGCCCGGGGAGGGACTTTTCACAAAGGCCTGCAGTGACAGGATGAAGAGTAGTAGGTTCAAACTGAAAGAGGTAGATTTAGATCAGAAATTAAGAGGAAATTCTTCACTGTGAGGGTGGTGAGACACTGGAACAGGTTGCTCAATGGGGTTGTGAATGCTCCATCCCTGGAGATGTTCAAGGCCAGGCTGGATGCAGCCTTGATCAACCTGGTCTAGTGCGAGGTGTCCCTGCCATGGCGGGGGGGTGGAACTAGATAATCTTTGAGGTCCCTTCCAACCCAAATCATTCTATGATTCTATGACCTTTGAAGGTCCTTTCCAATCCAAACCATTCTATGTTTCTATGGACCCTGTATGAGTAACACAAAGCCTCCTTGCAACTTCTGCTAGTTCAATATGAACATCTTGCAGGCAGTTCTACTGGAAAAAAAGAGTAAGATCTAGAAAACAACCCTTTACTTTGTAAGATAACCAATCTACCTAAAAATTGAGTCTGCAAAGGATCTTTATTCGTCACTGCCGCTAGGCAGAGAAGTTATAAATATTAAAGAAACCTGACTTTTCAATTTCTCAGTCCTACTCTGTGCAGATAGAGCACCACCCAAATCTGTCTCCTAAACTAAAGGTCATACAAGGCCAGTAAGCTCTACTTACAATGTGTGAAATTTGTTTGGAGGTGTCTGTTCAGTTGTCAGACATGTTTTACAGTGAGACTGATGCCAGAGTTTATTCCAAGTGGCCAAAAAATGAATCTTGAAAGAGGGGAGAATGGGAAAAAAATGATTACAAAGACATCTAAAAGGGTATGAGTACACTGAAAGCAGGACTAAAGGGCTTCTATGCTCTATTAAGAGAATTCTTAGCTATGTAAAATTTACATATAAAGCTTGAAATTCTACTCTACCATCTTTATAAATAAATGTGTCAGGTAGATGGTCTTAGATTAAAACAGGAAGAGCAGTTAGCCAGAACTTCTGTCCATTTTAAATACCCACAGTAGCTACTTACTCCCTGAACCTGCCTGTACATGGCATATAAAATAACATGAATCTTATCAGCTCAGTAGCTGTCTCTACAGGACAGAACCATTTATTTCTTGATTGAAACTTGACATTTACCATACTGTTTGGACAGATCCTGGTGACAATTTGCAAAGATATTTGATGGGCTTTCCATCAGTATTTCATGTTAGCACAGCAGTCCCCAGAACCAGAAAAAAATATCAACTGAATGTGAAAGAGAGACAAAATAAGCTCTTTTTAATTAACTCTGTCAATTTTTTACAATGTTTCCACATCAATCCATGGAACAGGAAAATCTAAAGCAATGATTCATATGTTATTTACCAATGCTGACTTTAGGAGAAACTTGAACAAGCAAGCTCATTTTATGCAACAGGTTACAAGCCATTGCATGCACTCCAGCAAAAATGTATTTCCAAAAACTTTGATCTACTACTGGTTTATTTGATTTTCAACTTCAACAACAGGGAAAAACTGTAAGTGAATCACAGTTAGCATAGGACAATGCTAGTCTTAATGGTCTTCACAGAAGCAGAAAGCCTACTGTAAGAAAAGTCAGCAAAAGTACTGAGACTGGAAGAACAAAAAGTAAGATATGTCTAAAAAAAATGTTTGGGGTTTTCTTCCACAGCTGAGGTGTAGGGTTATGCTTTGAAGAGAGCCATGCCTGGGGGGATGCAGGGTTCAGCTGCAGATCAAGGCAGACGGAATGTATTGATGTGCTAATGGCGCCACAGTTAAGATAAACACTTTGGAGGGAGTATATGAAGTATGTGAGAACAGGATGTGTTTGCAGGGTCCGTGAGATATGCTCTGTAGCCAGCGGTAGCGCTTTCAAGGACTCGTACTTGAAGCATGCAACCAATCATGTACTGACTGCCGCGCGAAGAGAAGCGTGTTACTGTATAAATATCGGAGTGATCCGTGAATAAGGGGTCGACTTATGCACATCATATTTTGGTGTTGTGTCGTCCGGGCCTTGCATGAATCCCCACACTGAGGTATTTTGGATGAAAATTAGTACGTTCACATGGATTTATATAATCTCTGAACATGACTCATACCATCCAGAAAATTTCAAGTTCCAGTCTACCCTATAACAGAACTCAAAATCTTAAATAATTCATTGTAAAGGTAATGCCTGCCTGACTTCATGTCACAGCTATTTCAGTTCTAGCTAGCAAGAAGGTGACACTTAATATTCAGAGAAACCTCAGTATATTAAGTGGGTTCAAATAGAGATGCTGAGAAAAGAAATATCTCATGTTTTTTGAAATTTTAGAGTGTAACTATTTTAAGAAGAAGAAATTTTTTGGCAGTTGGTAATTTTCATTACTGAAGGAAAGATTTGTTGGAATAGCGTGAAAGTCTTTCAGGTGACTAAAGAAAAGAAGCTCCTTTCACTTAGAAAGTGGTCAGAAATTTTACATTAAACACAATACTCTTGGTTTCCTATTTATAAATGTGTGTACTTGAGTAATGTACATTATTCAAATAAATCTCCTTTAATTTAGTGAATATGCATTCACATGAATTACATATTTGGGTGTCAAATTTTTGTAGAACATTAGTCACTATACTGGCACAATCAAGATGTACAAATTTACTGGTATTTTTTGCCTAACTGGACTTTATCAGAACACCCACCACAAGATTTACTTTTTAAGAAAAGATTCAGCATTTTTTAATGGATAGATATTGCAATACTTGTTCACATTATTTGATTTTAATGGAACTTATGGTATAGGTGAAGGCTACAACACTAAATTCTGAGGGTATAACCTATAAAGCTTTAAGGCCTTAGAAAATGTAAGGAAAAGAGGTTCTCTGGTTTATCCAGAAAGTTATTCATGCTGCATGCTCTGATTATATCTTCTAAAGTGTATTCTCCCTATCTTTACCTGTGTATAATTCGTTAAAAAAAAAAAAAAAAAAATCCTACCTTATTGTACTTTTTAAACATCTACTTTGATGATAAATTTAAATTACATAGATCCTAAGGACATAGTTACCAGATTAATCTTTGGCTGTTTTTACTCTCTGTTAACACCCAGAGAAACACTGCAGCAGTGTCTCTGGCTTTTACACTAGCCTTTATATCTTGTTCTCCTCTCTTCTCTCAGCAAGGAAGTAATCTAAAAAGTGTTTTCAAGTATTCCAGAACAAATAAAGCAAAACTGCACTTACTGTTTTACAGGCCAATAAAGAATCAATCAGGTTTGGGCTATAATTCTAAATTTTCTTTAAATGCTGCTTGGCTTTTACATTTACTTTTTCACTTATACAGAGAACATGGACTTCACAAACAGGAATTTTAGCATATTCTCTTCAGACAAGCTCATGAAATAGAGTAAAACAGAGAAGTCAGGTGAAATTTTCTGAAGCTGGTATCCTTACAGTTTGTAAAGTTTTTAAGTATTCCAAACTAGGGCAGTGAGTTTAGGTATCATATCAAAGCTCAAGATACAATTAACCTATTTACAGTTCAAAACACGATATTCATTGGCAGCAGAGTGCTGGGAACAGCCAAGCCCTACACCATAGCAGCGATTTCTGGGAATCCCTCCATATTTTATTTGCTTTTACCACCTTTCAATTCATTTGTTGATAGCAGATTCACTGTGACTGTAATATGTATCTGTTCATTTATCACCAGACTATTCATCAGCAAGGTCAGTTTATTGTCAGTATTTTCTTAAACAAATGAGTTCAAAATAAAAGAGAATTACTAACGATGGAGAAATGTTCAGGAGTAACATTGCAGCTGCACTGAAACTTTGGATCTGAATTGTATTCAGTCAATAAGCTTGTCTGTTACAACTGGAGATCAACCCATAACAACTCATGTACCTTCATAATAAATTAAATATGAAAATTATCCTCTATCAACACAAAGAAATTTAAATTAACTCCCATATATATATGCTGTGTTCCATGCCAGTCACTAAAGAGAGAGAGAGAATTGAAGAAATATGGTGATGACTGATTCTGCATCAAACCTCAATTTCAAGATTTTCATCCTAGGTCTGGAGAAAATGTAAACAAAATAATAATTGCAAAAATAATTTAGAAAAATCTAAGTAAAAGTGCATGCAGATCAACAGCTCCAGTAAGATCTAATGTCACAAAGAAAATGGACAGTCCTTGGCACAGCTCTACATTTCATTATGCTTTTTTAAAAACAGATATATGAGGTGGGCTATTATGGATCTCTTTTGTGTGTGTGTTTGTGAAACAGGACAGATCATATCTCTGATTATTTCAATCCTTATTCCCATAAATATATTAAAGGGTACATAAAACCATTTGAATACATAACATTAGGCAAGACGTGAGCCTTAACACTATCTCTTGAAAATACTGTTAGAATGACTTGATTTTACCTCTGAAGTTTCTGTCTCTAAATAGTTACTGATTTCATGTTTTGCCAAATTTATCATAAATATTTCAGTACATATTATATGAATGTATTTGGGCAGAAATCTAAAATTCATTTGTCTTCTGTTCATATAACTGAGGGAAAAGTCAATGCATTCTGACATCAAAAGCTGTGCAGGTGTGTGCTATGTAAGTCTATATAGGCAGGTTGCCAGGTCACATGAATTGAAATTTCTGGTACCAATCACAAGGCTTTCCTTTGGCAAACACTGTTAGAACTTCAGATTTCTTTACTGCTCTCTGTTGATTTTGTGACATTAATAGGTGCTGAAAAGGGCACAGTCTTCCACCATTGCACCCTCAATCCTTGTAAGAAGTAAGCTAATTATTTAAATAACTAAAGCTGCATTGAGCACTTGCTTTGAATCACCTCTTGAAATACCCTTCAAATACCATGAAACACTCATATGTTGCAACTGACAAGATAATGGGAACATTCCCTAAATTCATTTTCTTCAATGGTCTGAACTAGAAACTCTTACCTTCTCAGATGATGCGGATGCATTAACACTTTGTGTCACTATATGCTGTGCTTCTATTAAAAATGTTATTGCTAAAAGGTAAGAGGTTGTTATTAATCTAACTACAAAAATGTGTGCAGTCTAGTTAACTAAATATATTTCACTGGGAAAGACTGTATGAACAGTAGGATTGAAAACATCAACTTTGCAATCTGGATAGCAATATATCATTGTGAAATACCTAAATGAATTTCCTGTATATAACTAGTTATTTGGATACTTCAAGGGAAATTCATGTATCTCAATAAGCAAGAGGATCTGAGGATTCTTCTACTGAGCTGCAAGTGTACAGGCTGATCAGAAGAGAAAGACTGAACAGGAATTAATCTCTGCTGCTGGAAAAGGTTGCCCCGTATACCTCAAAGAGAAGACTAAATGAGTGACCAATACATGTATGTGAGGCTGGGCTCAAGGAGGCAGATTACTTTGCTTACAAAGAAGCAGAGAGAAAGGGAAACAAACACGTGCAGTGAACAGAGATACAGCAGTGAGAAAAATGTATCAGGATGACAATTCTGCAATGGTACCAGGGATGGGGGTAGGAAAGGAAAAAGAAATCAAGGAGAAATAGGATATAAGATTCAGGAAGCTGTATCTATTACTGGTTTTGTATTCTGCAATTCTGAGAGGGGTAAAATGGGTTTTTTTCAGGCATTAACATTGTATAAGCATGCTAGAATCTCTGAAGTTAAACAAAGACCAAACTTTAAAACTTTAAAACCCAAAGTTAGTTTTTAAAAAAAATCTTACATTTCAAAGTCAGTCAGTAGGTGTTGCAAACATGTATTGCCCCAGAAAATCAGAGCTTTTTTACTAAGGAATAGACAGGTAACTCTAGGTCATAAATTAAAAAAGCTGAAAATTCACCCACATTGTTCCACTGTCCCTTAAAAAAAAAAAGCCTTCAAGCTGTCCTTAACTGACTTATGCAATAACTTCTAGTAAAGTTTTCTGTTACACAGTTTAGACTCCTGCACCACAAGAACCTGCAATCTTCTAGACGTGCTCAATCTCTAAACTATCTGATTTAGATTAGACACAGATGAGACTCTTTACCTTGTGCACATCCAAAGGGACAGCCACACACCTACCCATCAAGTCACAGCCCAAAATCCCCACTCCACAGCTACAAAGAATCTTCCTGTAGATGATTTGGCTTGACTGATCTTGTAAAGAGTACTGAGCTAAACTTGATGTCTACTGTCAGATGTGATGTTAAAAGCTTGAGCTAAAAACAGGATAAAACTGTATCAATTAGTCTTCAGATGCAACTCAGCCACCTCAAATAATTCTTGAACCAGTAAGGAATAATGGATAACTTTTGCTGAAGTGACTTGACAGCTTTATATCTGAAGTCTCCTGGAAGCAGCGTAAGCTCTCATCTTTAAATGAGAATTGGAAATTGCTCAGTCTTTATCCTGACTGGAACTGCACAGGTGTCACATGAAGAGAGAGGGTGTTTTCTAGGATACAGAGCTCAAAGCCAGTTAGGGCTTTCTACATTTAAGCTCTATCATTAAATCATTTAGAAGCCAGTTCAGAGACAGAAGCACCATCATAACACAGTGGCCCCTTAAGCTGTAGCAGACAGTCCTACACATCTTGAATTTTGGATTAATGTAGCAACAGAGTTCATGTAAACTATACTAGAGCAGGTGATTCTTGAACGAAAGAGTGCAAAGAAATGAAGGAGTACTATATCTTAAATGGAGACAGATGTAAGGACAAGGTCTCTTAAAAATAATTATAAAACTGTAAAACAAGCTACTACAACATAAACCCAAAACGAGAAAGTTTAGCATGTATCTGTTGAAATAAAATTAACAGATAAATAATTGGCTTCTATATTTATAAGAATTAAAGTTATTGTGCATATTTGTTACAAACACTATTTTCTGTGTAGAAATCTATGCTGATTATACAAGATGTCATAAGAAGAGATACATCCAAAGAGCAAGAGAGCAAGACAATCAGTCAACAGCCTTCTCCTATATGTACACTCCCTTTTGCCCTCTCTAAGTCCTCCTATTATTTAAAGAGAAGCATTCTCTAGAATTAGTTGTTAGACATCATGGAGACAACTCAAAATCTCCTGTTAATTAGTCAGATTGAGAGGGGCCACAGTATAATTTGCGAGTGTTGACTGCAGCAGGTTGCAAAATTAATCCTCTGAGAAAAGCCTGGATCCTGATACTGAGGTTATAAATTTGACAAGCATTCTTCAGAGTCTTCTCCCTACAACGATGAGGAATAAAATTTTTAAGCTTTACCTAGAATCAAGGATGATGCCTTGCAATTTCAGGACCTGGCTTTGCTCCTGCTAAAATTAATAGAAGCAGATGCAGCCTCTCAGTTAATATATTTGCTACTAGTAAGTGCCAAATACGGAAATGAAAATAAAATATTTTTCACAGTTTTGAAGAAATGCATTCGAGAACTTTCCTAAATGCAAATAAAATCTGCAGTACCAACAGCTGAAAAGTTGGTTGTGCATTTACAGTAAGAATTTGACATGCTGTAGGTGTTATTATCAAACATCCAGAACTGCAAAGTTATTTAAGGAAGATTAACTGAATTTCTGCGAAGCCTTTGAACTTTGTTATGGTAATATTTAAAGATAATCCCACATAACATGCATGCTGTTGCTTCCTTCATTAACAAATTGCATTCTAACCTTCCAGGAATGCTCTTATCTTTGTGTTATCTCCTGTCTTTTTATGAACCAAATGTTTCAACGCAAAATATTGCCACTACTAACAAAACAGGGCACATTCTAATTGGCATTTCTTCTTCTTCTTTTTTTTAAAATATCAAACATCCATGTGTCAGACTGATAAGCAAGTGAAGAGTGTGAGTGGCTGGCTACAGTGGCATTTCATGTAACATTAATGCATGAAACAAAACTGACAGCTAAAACAGTCAAAGGAAATAAATTATCAAGCATTAGTCTACTGAAACAAATATCTGACACATACCATATCTGAATGTATTTCTAAAACGCTATTAATTGGTACCTTTAGCCTCTCTGACATAATGACCACTTAGTAAAATCCTGACCCAGTGTAGTCAAGGTTGTAGCAACAGAACACTGCAAAATCACATCTGGAAATGATATGAAAAAGTCAGACTGGTGTGTTTGTGATCTGCACCAAGGCAACTAGTAGAAAATATAACGATGAAATGTAGAAAGCAAGAGGATAATGAAACTGTATTGCAGTGAAGTCAATACAGCTTTGTAGATAAAAATGTCTCAAAAACATGGTAGTTCTGTGACAGATTCAGTGAGAAGGTGAGTGAGCTGAAAGCATCTAGGAATATTGTGGGAAGTTGTAACAAGTCTGTCACAAAGCCTTCTAAAGAAACAAATCCCTCCTGTGATGGAAGGGAGTCTCTACGTTCACCAGTGTTGAGATATGAAGCAGACATCACAAGGTGGGAAAGGTTACAGTCACTGTGAACAGCTTAGCATACTGGAGAATGATCTGAAAAAGGGATGATATACAACACAGAATTATTCAGAACACACGATTTCTAATGACAACTAGGAACCCTGGAGTACCTATAACACTGAATAAATTGGCAGTAAAATGGTAAATGTTATATAAAAAGTACACAGTAACACCAAGGGGAAAAACTATGGCTTCTGACTCAGCCTTTTGGGCTGCTGAGAGCCTTTTGGGAGCCTCTGACTTCCCCTTTGGAAAAGATCTTGAAATTGTGATGGGTGATTCCTGGAAAACAGAATTTCAGCACCAAGTCAATCAAACAGAAAGGATTTGAGAACAAAACATAAGAAGTTATATAACTCTAGTCAGTTGATTTTAAGAAAAATATAGGAAAATTATGAAAAAATAAAGAATGACAACAAAGATTATTAGAGGCATGAAATACTTTCATAGTGCTACATAGTGTAAGAGACAAAACATTTTCACTTGAGACAAATAAAGGGGGAGAGAGAGGCAAGAAAAGATAAAAAAAGTATTATGAATACTGTTGAGAGAGACCAGTGGATAGTAATTCCCTATTTCTCATAAAAGCAGTTATGAATTGAGATTTTTGCTGCAAGGATAAAACAAAAAAACCTTTTTCAGCTAGAGTATTATTTAAACTGTAAAACATAGAGATACAGTGTGCTAAAGGAATTAAATAAAGATGGATGAATTAAAAGATGAATAAAATGAGAATTTACTGAAAGAGATCATCGGTGTGTCTTAGCAAAGCATGTAAAACACGCTGCTCTGGAAGATGCTACTGACTGACTCTTTAAACTGTCTACCATAAAATTGAGGGGTATGTAAAGGAAAATAATTTTATAGTTGCCCTACTTTTAATATATTTTCCTTTTGCATATACTGCTGCTTATCATTCTCACACAGAACTTCTTTCTTGCAGACATTCAAAGGTTTTATAGCTCTGCCAATTACCACACTGAAGTAGAAATCAAGAAATCTTGATGCTGGTTCTGTCTCTGCCCACAAGCTTTCTGCAAAAAGGTCTAATTTTCTTCTTTAACTTATTGGAATATATGGATTGTGATGTACAAACACAGTTTTTTAGCTCTAAGCTAGTATTGCATGTAATTTTATTGCTTAGAGGCTTTTTTTTGTCTATTTCACCTGGAGAAGTTGCAAAAACACTGTAAACTGTGGGACAGTGCCCAGACTCTTAAATGTGATGTCCTTAGGTTGAAGTACCTGTTGAAGTCCAAGGGAGACTTCAACTACTCCTAAGAGCCTTTCCATCCGGTAATAATTAGTTCTGAGGTCCAAAATAGCTAAGAATAGCTAAGTAATAGCTAGAGGGCTTTTCTGAAGGAGAGTCACTGATTTCTAACAGATCCCTTCTTGAAGAAAAAAGAGTTCAGAAAACAGTAACAGGCAGATGATAGAAGACAAACCATAGAATGAATTGATGGTGAGGTGGGCGAATAGCCTCATGTCCTAATCTTTATTTGCTTCTGAAAGTGCAGCTTCTTAGCTAGCACTGTATCTCTTTAAGAACACTTTCACCTGCCAGAAAGAAAGCAAGAAGGAAGGAAAGAACACAGGAAAGAAAGATACATAAAGAAAAGGGCTCTTCAGCTGAGATGTCTCCTGTTGAATTCCATGCAGTCACTGTAACAGTCACTGCAATAACAACACTCTTTCCACTCCAAAGTAACAAGCCAACCATTTACATGCTATAGACACTTCAGACAATGCATCCTATGTCACATAAACAGAAGCTGTATCAGTACTTTTCTAAATCAAGTAACAACTTTGGCTTTGGTTTCAAAACTTATCAGTTCAAAACTTCTCATTCATGTCATCCAATTCATCAGTGAGCTGATTAAGGACAGCTAGCACTCTTGAAAGCATAAAATACAAATCCATTGATTCTGTAAGAAATAACTTTGGAGCTTTTAGTAACATCAAAAATACCCACCAGAAATTCGGCACTGTCAGTGAGTTCTGACACAGTAGGTGAACAACCCTGCTACAAGAATTTGTACACATACATATAGCCTGAAGAAGCTGAAAACTCTGCCAAATAAAACATTTTAAATTTGAGGGGAAATAGTTTCAACAATATCACTGATGTGTTGTAAATTCTGCTTCAGTGCTACCAGGTGTACCACTGCAGATGTGATCATACTGCATGATAGCTGCGGATCAGTGCTTGGATTTGGTGCTAATTAGTCTCCCATTCAAACTGTTAGCAGTTTTGACAGCATCCTCAAATCAAGCCTTCAGGGTCACAAAACCACCGCTGGCTTATTTCTTTCCCCAGCCAGGGGGAAGGCTGGGGAAAGCCAGGCAGGCTGGGAGTAGAACCTCATGGCTGTCACTGGCAGCTGATGCTGGTGGTCACTCACGGACGGGGAAATGAAAATTCCTCCTCCGACTAGGGCTGATCTTACAACTTATTTTAAGGGGATCAGAGTAAGAATCAAGTACCTCATCAAGATCTCACCTGCAATGTTGAAAAGAACTCAAAAAGAGCTGGCCAGCTTCTACATGTAAACCTATACAGATCAAATATTAAAAGCAATTTCTTCAAATAAGCCTCACAAGAACAATATATCTGTATAAAATGAAAGACAGTACTAAAAAGTTGGATTTCCTCAAACATCTAGCAAAGCATTTAATTAACTGATAAGTTAAATGAAATGGTGAGATCAAAAAGCATATATTTTAGCTAAACATTACTCTTTTCCAAATGTTAGGTATGAATAACCTTCATGAGGGGGCAAGTAAAATCAATGTTAATTAGTTAATTATCCAAATTACAAGTGTTGAGGCAAAACTAGCAAGTCACATAAATACTGAGGTTTTCCTAAATGTGTGAAGAAATATTCATACATATCTCTGTGCACACGGCTGTACATATTGTACGATAAGCGGAAAACAGTAACAAACCTGTCCATACTAGTTATAGGAATACAATTTTAAAAAGTACATACATACCGTGATTGATATATGGACAAAATCTGAACATTTTTCTTGCTCATGTTAATTTAGAATGCCTTTATTATACTGATTTTTATATTCCATAGAAGAAATTCTGCTAAGGAATGCCTTGAATGAAATTAAAAGAAACTGGAATAAAACAAATACGTAGTTCCTCCATTAAAACATGATCCCTTTATCTGTAAGCTTAAGTGAAAATGTTTTAAAATTGAAATAATAAAATTTCCAACTTATTTTATTCAAAATTACCATACAGATATCTTAATAATTATTTTTTAAAAGAAAGGGGAAAAGCTGGCTTTGATATGCAGTAAGTACTTCCCTGTGCCTAAACGGATCTATTTAACTTCATTGTGCATTCCCTGCTTTTGCCTTTAGTATTGCATTTTTGCTCCTGCTTTAACAAGCATCTCAGTACACATTTGCATCTAGCTTCAGCAGTTGCATATTTGTGCACTGATACATGTGCACAAATATGGAAGAGATAACAAAGGGGCCTTGTGCTCGCAGAGTGAAGGGTAAAACAGTAGCCAGCAAAGGTGTAATCATTGCATGGTGTGTTCTTGCTTTGATATAAGAATATCAGAGTCCATCAGGTTACAGGACCCTTGGAAACTGCCAACTGCTTGTGACAAAACTCTAAGATTACCAGTGTGAAACTGACTCTGAAAGGAGGAAAGCAGGATCAGATCAGCTTAAAGAGAGTCACAATGACTTATATTAACTGATAAGCTACTTATGTCCAGAGAAACCATCTTCTATGCTAATGTTCAGTTCTTCCTCCAGAGCTAAAATAAAATTGGTAAATAATAGGAGTCATAATGAAGCCAGTGTAATATCACCAAAGCAAGTAACATACTGTTATTTCAGATGAAACTAAAACAATTAAACCAGAAGCAAGAGAGGTCATTTATTCACCTGTATATGAAATGCAACACCTGAAACATCTGCAGCATCATCAGACTAATCTTCTCATTACAAATCACATCTCTTAATTTCCAATTTGACTAAGCACTGCTTACCTTCTTGATGTTACTCAGAGATTTGCAGTAGAAATACTATTTATGAAAGGCAAAAATTTTACAACAGAACTGTTGGGAAGTATTTGATAACTGTGATAAGACTTCCCTTGAAAAGTGACTTTTTTTTTTGTAAGGAGGCTGCCCACTTATGACACACAGTAACTCATTTTAGATGGAAGGTGCTGTTGTAGCAAGTATTCTTTAATTTGTTGTAACTGATTACATCAAATTAATGAGTGGGGAAAAAAGCTGTGCTCTATCTCTCATCAGTCCTTAACAAATGTAGCAGTTTGCTTTCTTTTCTCCAGTTACGTAGTGTAAGCTCACACTTAAAAAATTAACTTCTGCTTGGGAGAAGAGTAGGCAACTATCCAAGGCCTTCAGTAACATTATACAGGAACGTGTCAGGAACAGGTAAACTGTTTTTCTTTTTGCTAGTACGTTGGTTGACCTTGGCTGGATGCCAGGTGCCCACCAAGGTACTTGATCACTCTTCCTCCTCAGCTCCTCAGGGGAGGGAAAATGCAACAAGAGGGTCATGAGTCAAAATAAGGACAGTGTGAGATCACTGAGCAATTACTCTCATAGGCAAAACAGACAACTCGGGGAACTTAATTTAACCTATTGCCAATCAATCAGAAATCAGAGCAGGATAACGAGAAATAAAATGAAATTTTAAAGCATCTTCCCCCAACCCCTCCTTTCTTCCTGGGCTCAGTTTCACTCCTGGATTCTCTACCTCTTCTCTGACAGTAGAACAGAGGGATGGGGAATGAGGGTTATGGTCAGTTCATCACATGTTGTCTCTGCTGCTTCTTCCTCCTTACTCTTTTCCCCTGCTCCAGCATGGGGCCACTCCCACAGGAGACAGTCCTCCAAGAACTTCTCAAAACCGGGTCCTTACCACAGGCTGCAGTTCTTCATGAACTGCTCTAGTGTGGGTCCTTTCCATGGGGTGTAGCGCTAGTGCAAGCTTCCCACAGGGTCAAAGCCTCCTTTGCGCATCCACCTGCTCTGGTGTGGGGCCCTCCATGTGCTGCAGGTGGATATCTGCTTCACCATTAACCTCCATGGGCTGCAGTGGGACAGCTTGCCCCACCATGATCTTCACCACAGGCTGCAGGAGAATCTCTGCTCTAGTCCTGGAGCACCTCCTCCCACTTCTTCACTGACCCTGGTGGCTGCACAGCTATTTCTCTCACATATTCTCGCTCATCTCTCTGGCTGTTGCTGTGCTGCAGGTTTTTTCCCCCTTCTTAAATATATTATCACAGAAGTGCTACCATTGTCGTTGGTGGGCTTGGCCTTGGCCACCAGTGGGTATGTCTTGTATCTGGCTGGCATTGGGTCTATCGGACACTGGGGAAACATCTGGCATGTTCTTACAGAAACCACCCCTGTAGTCCCCCTGCTACCAAAACCTTGCCATGGAAACCCGGTATAGTTATATTATAACAGTATTTCATTATGCCTCTAATAAATGGGTGATTATTTTATCTCTCCTTTCTAAATTCCTATTGTAACATGAAATGCATGCAAATATGAATGCATAATGCAGAGTTCCAGTTGCCTCAGGGTCCTTTGAAGGATCCCACCCTGACAGGTCCTATACATTATATGGGAGGCAGCCAGTTGTACAATGTAAGCTGACCCAACATGAAGTCAGCCCTTTCTCTCTCCTCCACTTTTATATAAGCTCATGAATTAACTGATTTGAGACTAAGAAACCAGCATCTCTACCCTAGTGAGAGCAGTTCCTTCCACAAACATAACCCAAACCACCTTCAGGCATATAAGAAAAGGAAATAGCATATCACAGCTATCTTTATTAAGTTGCTAGAGTAGAGTTTGGGAGGGAAGCAAAAGGGAGATTAGAATTTCACTTAAGAAGTAAAATTCACTGTAAAGTTAACCTTTACCAGGAATGGACTGGAGAAGACAGTTGCATGAGGAGTCTGGGCAGGCAAAGATTGAACCAGTGAGAGAGTGAATAAGCTAATAGAGAAGGGGATGTTTTATCTCATTGAGGCTTACAGGAAAAAGAGGAGTGTTGAATCTACACAAGGACTTTCAGGAGCAGGAAGATAATATAGTATGTCTACACAGTTATACTTTGCCTTCTGTTCTTGATTTTGCACATACCAAGTCAAGTGAGGGGTACCTTAAAATTTAAGCTTTGCCTAGATTGCTGTTTGTGGCCCTGAAAATGACAACAACTTGTTCACCAAGGAGGTTAGTGCAATTATTTACCTGTGTTTCTGTTTGAATTAAGCCTCTCTGATCAATAGTGAAGGATGTCAGCTCTGGAAAAGAAGGCTTTGAATATACCTGAGTGATTTTCAACGCATGACACTAGGTCTGTGGAGTGCTGAGTCCACAGACTGTACATAATTAATTTCTTTAATTTATTAGTCATAGCGAGTTCCACAG
Source organism: Brachypteracias leptosomus (assembly GCA_013401335.1). NCBI lineage: Eukaryota > Metazoa > Chordata > Aves > Coraciiformes > Brachypteraciidae > Brachypteracias > Brachypteracias leptosomus. The sequence continues at coordinate 114,651 of VYZX01001663.1, read as the reverse complement.
TCTCACCAGAGAAAAAATTTGCACGTGGAATCCTATGTCTACACATCCCAAATACTAAAAATCTGTGTGACATTTTTACTACAAAGGAGAATTTACTTAGCACTCGTAAGTCAACTATCACCACTTTCTTCCTCTGTTTGCAACTGCAAACGTGCCACTTAAAGGAACTTACCGCCATCACCCTCAGCGATAGAGGCCTACATTTTGGTGAGTCAGCTTTTGATATGTCCTAGTAATGACAGACGATGCCTATTTTCCCCTTTCAGTGATGAATTTAGCCTTAGTACACACCTAGTTTGTCAAATGCACCGACATTTTGGGGGATAAAAGGTTCTCTATGAACATAGAATAATGCATGCAACACTACACTTCTGTCATTGCAATTATTAGGTTTACATCACTAACATCATTACATCATTTACATGAAGCATGACTATTCTGCCACAAAATGCAAAGAGCAAAAAGTTTTAGTCTTGAAGGCTAGATTAGCCTTGCAGCCAGAAATAATCAGTGCTTATCATGTGATGTTTTTTAACTTTCTTTACGATAAAAATAGCGGACTAAAATTGTTTTTTGTACTTTCCTGAGGGCATTAGTCCTCTCCAAAAACAAGCACACTGATTTCTCTGGGCATACACGTAAAAGGAAGTAACTGCTAAAGCATGACTAGAAAACATACAAAAGGCAGTAGTTTCTGTTATCACTATTATGGCCCAGAAGAAGCTAGTAAAAAAACCCCAATAAACCAATAGCTACACAAATATAAAATTCAAAATTAATTTCTAGTCCATGCTCACCTCTCTAAAAAGGCAACTTAACCAAAGCAGAAAAAGCAAATTGCCCCTCCGGCTGTTCTGCAGAGCAACAAAAATAATTACTTTGAATGAAGTTGAAACAACTTCTTAAAATGTATGATAGCCCCCTCCCCGAAACTATAAGAAACTAGACTAAACAAATCCCTTAACTGCACCCTCTGAATATCAATTTAGGTATGTTAGTAATTTAGATATCCAAGCTTATGCCTCTGTTTTTATGAAGTATTTGACTTTACTCCTACTTTAAAAACTATATTTATGATATTTATTGGCTAGTCTTACTTAGCAGAATGCCTTTCTGAATACTTAGTTAAAACAATAGTGTTTTTAATAATTTCTTAAATAGAGATCCCTCTATCTTAACACAAATTGATACAGCAAATATATTAGAAAAGATCTTTAATAACAACTACAATAATAAGAAAAAATTTGAAATTATTTTGCTACAAACAATATACCTTATTACTTCACTACCAATGTTTTGTATTGTGTCTTTTTATGTCTAAGAAAGAAGATTCTGGTTTGCAATTCATTGTGAGGTAGAATATAATATTAAGGTACAGCTCAACAAAAGGCAGCATGGGCTAAGTGAACACACTCATGTCACCTCTCTGAAATGTAACTTCATTTCAGCCCAGATACTTTATTGCTAAAATAAAATAGTATATTTAAATCACATGACTCAGTTATCTTTTAGTCCAGACCTGGTTCATTGACTGACCTTATGTCAGTTGATTAGAAACTAAGTGAATTATTAACTTGCCAAATACTTTTTTTAACAGGAATACGTACCAAGTGAGTTTGTGGGGTCAGCTGGTAATGGGCAATAACTTATACACTAATTTGCAGCTGTAGGATGAAGAATAAAAAACTGTTAAATGTATTTCTCATCTCTAGAATGAAAGAAAAAAGCATATAAAGCTTATCTTCAAATACACAGATTGGTGATATTTCATTGGGAAAGTTAATGTCAGCTTTTCTCTTGCTCTAAAAATACCAGAACTCATTTTTCTCTTCTATTCTATAACACTTTCCTCTCTTACCATATGCATTTTCAGTGATCAGTTTGCTCCCCAGAGATAAAAGATCATTATCAATGTGTAATATAGCATTTATCTTTAGTCCCATCCCCTCCCGTGTGACCTTCCACTGCCCAAGTTTAGCATTATTTGAGGAGTATGTTTTGCTATGTATGTGATCTGTGGAGATTTTCTCATTTTGATAAGAGAAAAACAACTGACATTTTAGGAGATATACATGGCAATGACTAGATCTGAGTAAAGGAAAGCAGAAGAAGATGTTAATGACACTTAGAGGAGCAAAAAGACTGTTTGACAGAACTATACTTCTATTCTTTCTGGATGCTCATTCTGTGAGACATTCTTGAAAAGGCTCAGACAGTATGCTTGCCCACAGCAGAGTGGATTTATTGACATATGTGATCACTTCTAGTCACATTTCAGCTTTCTCTAGGTGAATTTTTGCTCCCAAAGTATATAATAAAATTGAAAAAGAGAAGCATCAAAGGTGAAGATCAGTAGGAGTACTGGAATATGCACATAAAGATACGCACATAAATACACCTACTCATCTCAATCTGCAAGCTTTCAGCAGGTCTGAGACATCCAGTAAAAGGATCTTAGCACTGTGAGGCTTTGGTCATCAATCAAAAAAGACAATCTATAAGTTATGATCAGCAGAGACATAAAGCAATTATTGCAACCAAGTAATTTCAAAGCAAGTAATTTCCTGATGCCAAAATGAACTCATGGACATAATCCATTAAACATTTTTTTGAGCAATGCACATTTTTCAAAATCCATCTTTCTATGGAAGATGCTAAGAAAAAAAAAGGGCTAAATTAATCTAGTTTATACTTAGATTACTGGTGCTCAGCCAGAGGAACGAAAACAGTCTTGGAAATAAAAGCCATCTGACCACTGGATATCACTCTTGACTTAAACCTGGTCACACTAACAGTGCGTTTCTGGCAAAAGGAGATTTTGGGTGTTCCTATCACTTTATCTCAGATACAGCATGGCTGGACCTTTAGAGAGATGACTGGAGGCTGAAACTGCTGCTCTGCCAGCAAGTTCCTGAGTAATCTTACTTAAAAGTTATCCCTGGACTTTGCCTCAGTTTCCCTACCTGCAAAACACCAGTAAAATGAAACCACTCTTCTTTTAGCACTAGGAGATGACAAAAACTAATAAAAGAGAAGCTCTGAGGCTGAGAAGCACTGTAAAAACACTGTGACGAGTATATACATAATCAAGCAAATACAATTTTTATAATACTGTGGTAGTGTATTTCATTATATTATACTATACTATGTTAAAATAACACAAAGTTTTGGACAGAAGAGATTACCAATTTTAAGAAGTGTAAATATTTACAATTAGAAATAAAATGTTTCATGGAATTATGCTATTTTTTTAGATCTGATGGAAAAGACTATTGAAAACCAAAATATCATATTCAATTTTCTTAATTCAACTCCATTTCATTTCAGTCATTTCATTAGATTGTGTTGAAAACATAACAGTCACAATGCCAATACAGAATGCTTTGAGATTTACTAAGGTCTATTTATAAAATACTGGAAAACTTCTCTCAGAAATTTTCTAGAGTGCCTTCCCATGGTAATATGAGGTGACATGAGGAAGAAGACCTCTGTTTTAGGAATGCCAGGGATTGCTAATAAGCAGCCCCCTTCTGCCTTGCTGTATTAAGAACTACACCCCTCTTTTCCTCCTGTCACTTCAAACCCTAGTTCTCACAACTTTTTTATAACACCCTGCATGCTAGCAGTCCATCATTTATCTGGGTGTTGCATGGAATGGACTTGTTCTAAAAAATCCAGATTTTCTTTCTCCTTGCTGATGGTCTGTGCTGGTCTCCACAAACACAAAGAGGGAAAGGGAACAGCAGGTGGGGACTTCTGGTCACCTCTCCAAGACCCACTGGCTGGGTTCCCCGAGTGACAGAACAATACGTGTGAAGCCACAATTGCCAAATAGTTGTTCTTCATGCCAAAAGCTCATGGGTCATTTAGGAGCATTAACAGATGTACCAGATATAAAGACAAAACTCTAATGACAGTAGTACCTAGCTTCCCAAAGAGTCAGTGTTGTCTTTGAACATTTTGTATCTTCTAGCTCCTGCTTATAGCAAACACATTGAACAATGTGCAAATAACTATAGCAATGACCCAAGATATGACCAAGCCTTTCCTAGCTACACACTGCAAGTATTATTCAATGGTAATGATGGTTGGGTTAAACACCCCGGTTCATCATTAACCTTTTGTAGTTTAAGTGAACAAACTCATTGCAACAAAAACCATGAAAAATGGGCAGGGAGGCAGAGGTTAAATGAAACAAGTGGAACTAACTATTTCTTTTGTAACTGACCCATATATAGAAATACCAAACACATAATATAACAGTGTGCTATCTTGTATTTCTCTCTTCAAGAGAAAATTCTATTTAAATTTGTTTCCAAAATACTACCAGCCCTATTTTTCTGACAGCAATGTCTCAAAGCTGGACCTGAAATGAAAACATTAATATATCTAGTCCACACTGGTCTTCCTCAGTGATTCAAAGGCTCTGTAATTTGACCTTTTCCATTTCCTCTTTATTCACTTTCTCTTCCCTCAAAGAACAGAAATCCTATTATGCGTCTAAATTGATGGCTTATTGAGTATTTCCTATGTGACAATACTAAGCAGTCTACTGGCCAATATTGTCTTACCCAGTGCCTTCATTGCACTTGATATATGCAAATAAATATCTTGCCTATATATACAATAAAAGCACCAAGTGGTTGAATGGTCTGTTTATCACTAACAGTTTACCAGCTTTTTTTTCCCAAAATCAGCCAAAGTAATGATTTTCTTTCTCATGAAATAACAGAGATTTTCTATAATGGCATGTTTTCATTGAGAACACATGTAAATTCTGCCAGTAAGATTCAAACTCTTTGGTAATGAGATTTTCTCATTGATTCAACACTGGAAGCAACGATAACAAAAATAACCAAACCAAAGAAAAATAGGATAAATTCCTTATCATCTATAAAGGAAGAAACAGTAAAGGCTGCAGGGTACTGCCACAGACAATGCATTTATTGCTTTCTTCTGTGTTTCCTAGCTCCTATAGGATCCCAACAAGTGGAGAACATGAAAAACACTGCCAAAAGAGGCACAAACAAGAAGAGTCTTCACAACATGATGAGTAATATATACACAGAAGCAAACTGTCTCCATCTGACTGCTTTTTGAACAGAGAGGGAAAACCAAACTAGCTGGAAAAATATTTGCTTCTTCTGATGGACTGCCCTAATTTGTGACACAATGATCAGGGTCCATTCCTCAAACCTGCCATTAATTTTTTGCCTCCACTTCTAACTTCCAGAGCCACTGTCAAAAGTAAAATCAAGCATCCCAAAGCATGCATTTCCCTTTCCTTATAGATATGAAGCATAAGGTATCTTGACACAATTATATGTATAGAAACCATTAGGATTACTCCAAATTGATAAAACTCCAAGTTGGTTTATGCCTCTGCTGCAGTGTCAAGCAGATTATTCACACAAAGGATGGTTTAGAAGAGCATTATCCCCAAACTTTAGCAGTGGCTTCTGTGCTGGACACACCACATGTGTCTTTCCTAAATACTACTTGTGCCCTTCTGTCAAGAAGGATTGCAATCAATCTGCCAGGCCCCTCCATACCTATACTTTGACCATTGTCCCCCATGCCACAAAGGCTTTAACTGTTTAGCTTGTTTGATTGCGGTGCACATTTCACAGTTGTGGATAACCTGCGCAATAGCGCCCACAGTTAAATCTACTCCTCGGTCTTGAGCCCATTTGTTATGTTGCATCTCTTCCCCGATGTCATGGGCTTACCAAGCTAAAAATAGTTCACCTTTATGTTCCCAGTCTAAGTCTGTTTGGAACACTCCAGCAGCATGATCCACTTTCTGGTTGTTTTGATGTTCCTCAGTGGCCCAGCTTTTAGGTACGTGAGCATCTACATGATGTACTTTTAGTTTCTCCAGCCAAGCAGCAATATCTTGCCATAGTGTAGCAGCCCAAATAGGTTTACCTCTGCGTTGACAGTTATTATGCTTCCACTGTTTTAGCCACCCCCACAAGGCATTTGCTGCCATCCATGAGTTGGTGTAGAGATAGAGCACAGGCCACTTTTCTCACTCAGCAATATCTATGGCCAGCTGCTTCTCTTTCTTTTACCTTGTAAGTAGAGTATTCGTGCCTGTAGGGCAGAGATAGGTCTTCCATCCCATCTGCTCATTCTCTCTGTGCAGAAGAGACCACAGAATACAGGACATGTACCATGAGGTTGGGACATCAACTGTTCCTGTTTTGCTGGTCCTAGAGGAGAGTGTCTTCTCCTAATGGCTTCAACACAGACCAATTCAGGGGACGCTACAGGACCTATTCTCCCTCCTGTCTAGTTTCTCAATCAGTTTTTCAACTTATTCCTTGTCTGCCTTAGCCATTTTCTCCAGGGCTGATACAAGGGCCTGTAAGGGAACAGAGACACTGTCTTCATACTGTTGTGCTCTGTTAGCCCCTTCAGTCACAGACATTATAGTGGCCAGTATGTAGTGAGGGCAGTATGACAGAACTATAATTGATGCTCTCTGTTAAGCCCTCTCCTTTCCACTTTTCCCACTTTTCCAATGTTGAGAACACAAGGATTCCATTATGACCTAAGGAGGCTTCATTTCCATTACTGTAATGGAAGAATTTACTTGTCCTATAGGTGAACTCTTATATTATAAAATCCAGCAGCCAATACCAGATCCATCAAGTTCATGAATTCAGGACAAGACTTATGCACATGATTATCATCCCACTCAATACTAATCACTCCTGTGTCTGCAGTACCACATTGCTGCCTCTTTCACCCTGGATGAAACTCAAGCAGTCCACTATTGTCACAGCAGCATCACTGTGGCATGAATCCTGGCTAGGAGAACAAGATGAGGACACAGAATAACACTCACATATATGTTGAAAAAATGTTTTCTCAGTCTTGGTGGAGTGGATATAACCCAGTCCAGCTTCCTGGCTCTACCTGTCACCACTTGCTGCTGGTTTTCTGTTTCTTTTGAAGCTATTTCTTTCACTGCTAATCCTTAGAGTTGCAGAAGTTTCAAGTGAGAAAGAAAGAAGACATTTCTACACCTGCAGCCAAATATAACTTTCAATACATTCATAGGAAAATGCAGTGAATAATTTTTGATTCAAATTGTAATGGAATTTAAAAAAATAATCCTCCGTAAATTCCAGCTACAGGAAAATTCAGCCTTTTAGCACACAGCTATTTTTGAGTTGTATGCTTAATAGCTGTTTACGAAAACCAGTAGATACCCATTTTCTTCTCTCTTGTATAAGACTATAAATGGAGAAACAGGTTATGTTAATGACTTTTTGCATCTATCTTTGCCGATGTCTGAGAGCTTCACAGATACCAATTTTCACAAGACTTGTGAAATCAGCAGTTGCATTATCTGTCTGCCAGAGACAGATTCATGCCAACACGCATTCTAATTTTGGGAACCCAAATGAGCAAATACTATGGGGTTTTTTTAGAACACTTCACATCACAGAGGGAGCTTTGCTTTTTAAAACATTTCTTTCCCTTGACTGCAGCTGCAAGGGCTCTGCACCTCTGCCTGACAGAGCCTAGATTTTTAAGGCGGGCAGGTAGAGAGTGAGCTGCTGTTCACTGCCTATGCAGCTCAACTAGTCTGTCCTGGATTTGTAACCCAAACAAATGTATCCACAGGAAGCCAACAGTTAGTCCCCCTGACTTCAGATACTTAACATTCTTAGTCCCATGGACTAAAGGGAAAGGAGAAGTAGCAGCAAGAAACTACTTTTGGAATTTGTAACAGCAATAGCTCATGAGCAATACCAATTGCTGTTTTCAGTAGGGAATATCATTCCCCCTTCACGTTCAAAGAATTATCTTCTGCTTTGAGTAAAGCAAATAATTTCAAAGTAGTTAAGTCACTCATTGATCTGCTTGAAGCCAGATGAAATTACACTAAACGCTTCTCATATTAAGCATGTTTTCATAGAGCTTAGTAAATGGACTCATCTCAGTGAGTATTTAGTCAAGACCTTTTCAACCAAGCCCAGAAACAGTGAATAAATTATATTAATTACAAATCTGACTACAAATACCAATTATCTACTGCTGGGGACTCTGGCATGTTTTGCCTACTCAACATCTGTGTTGTTAGATTAAAATGTTCTTCAAGGCACAAACTGCTTTTTATGCCTTATGCAACATTGACTATATTGTTCATGCTTAGCAAGTAAACGATACATGTTGTCCTGATTCATTACTGGAAAACAGCTATTATATATTAGAGGAATTTTTTCCCTCTCCAGTTTTAAACAGCATTGTAGAAAGAAATAAGATTCATTTGTTAATGTTTACTAGGAGAACAACAAATTTTAGTTCTTTATTGTGATACTTTCAGTTCATTTTTAAGATCTTGCTTAAAACAAGGAAATGGTTCATTTTCAACTGCATTAAGTCTATCAAGCTAGGTCAGTTCAACCGAAAAGCTCATAAAGTATCAACTTAGACACAAATCAAGTCTTCATGCTCCATTTTTTTTCTGTAAGAGCACCTTCTTTCAGAGTTAAAAAAATCAGGTAAATGTCATGTGGCCAGTCAATGTGAAAAAAAATTCTCCTTTTTTTCTATCACTGTTTGCAAACACAAGAAGGAACAGTATCTCTGTTGGGCATAGACATGGAACTGAATTTCTGCTGTCATAAATTGTGTATAGGCAGCCAAGTCATTCTGGAGAATAAAGTTTAGCAGGAGAAACTTCCAGACTCCAAAAGCTTGGGGTTTTTTTACTTTATGGGGGGAATAATGAATTCAACAGTCCTGTTGGGACTGTGATTATGACCAAATTGATCAACAATATGTGTGAGCACAGGCATGTTGAGAGAGAGGCTGTTTCTTGATCATGAAGACATTTTATTCAATGCTACTTTAAGACAAATAAGATAAGCAGCCAAACCATAGTGCCTTGTGTTAGTATCTTGTCCTAAGTGACTTCTCCAGCTTCATGGGTCATGGGAGATAAGGAAAAGATAAGCAAAGAAAGAAAATTTTGTTTGGTACTTTGCTATATTCTATATCCAGTCACTAACGCGGTCTGCTTGTTGCAAAGTTTTTTATTTATAGGTGTGTGTATATATATATACACACATACAAACAGAAATATCATGTTTTATATAGCACTGAACTTACTTAAACCCGCTCCATTTTCAAAGGATAATAATTTTATTTAAAACTGATTCACAAGTACAACGAGAGAGGAAGACAGGAAGAAGATGGCCAGAACTTGGCTGTTGGGGAAGATGCTGTACTGCTCCAAAGTGCATTTGGGACAGATCCTGCTACTCTTGATATTCCTCATTTTGTTCTTTTCACTGCTATAAATTACAATCTAGCAATAAAATGCCTCTCTGATGACTACCTTGTAAGAGTGTCTATGACTTGGGAAGATGATGAAATCCACAGAAACACCACTTTTCCTTCCATATGCTCTACAAACTGACAAAAAGTCTAAAGCTTAGGACAGTACTTACATATATATCTTAAGGAGCAGCTGGATGTTCTTGGACTGATTTCCTTTTCCCAAATTCAAAGTACAGTCCACTCAGTATAACTGCCTTATTAATTGCAGTTAATACACTTCCCTTAGTGACTGCACACATAGGCTATTCACAATTCAAAGATGAACCAGGCCATTGCCTTACGCAGATTTGCCACTGGATCATCATGAAAACTGTAAAGAATACAGTGACCTAATGGTAGTTGTGCCAATAAGCTGATCCAGAAAGCTCTGCCATTACTTAGACTCCTATGTTCAAAAGAAGCAGCCTAGGTGATGATGGTCCACAGAAGCTACTCAAGTCTTCTGTCTGGGTGAGCCATTGAGCTTGATGGTCATAGACTTGAGGAAGCTGGGTGGTCAGAGACAGTAATAACATATAACCTTAATGAAGAGGATGCAAGAGGAAAACAGTATAAGGAAAAATGAAGGAAACAAAAGGGTCAATTTTTTCTTTTTAGAATCTGAGTTACCACTCGCTATGTAAAGGATGTTTCCTTATGACAGTTTTGCTTTTCCTAGCTAAAATAGTAGTAATAAGGAATTCTGATATGCAACATTCACATTAATCTGCTTCACTGAGGTAATTTCAGTGTAAGAAAGGACACTAAAAGCTCATTTCAGGAGCATATGACATAAGAGGAGCAGATAAGGGAACTGGTTCATTTAGCCTAGAGATTTTTAAGGGTGGGAGATAACTGCTGAATTCCACTACATAAAGGGACTTGTAGAAAAGATAGTGTCAGAGTTTGCTCAGAGGTACAGGGCAAAGAAAAGAGGCAGTGGTTTCAAGTTGCAATAAGCACAATTCCAAATGAACATAGGTAAAAAATTCTGTTGGGGTACTCAACACTGTGACCGGTTGACAATATTTGAGGTCCCTTCCAACCCAAACTATTCTTTGATTTTATGAATCTATATTCACAAAAATAATTTGTTTCCTTATACAAGATATGTCAAAAATACCAGTTTGGTTTGAATGGTTAACTGTATCTTCCAACTGTACTTAACTGATGGTTTTTTTGAGTTGTAATTGTATTTACCTGGTTTTTTGGTTTCTTTCACATTTTTTTTGAAGACTAACACTTACATTTCTTGTCTTGGTACCACCACAAAGTTTTGTAAGGAAGCAAGAAGAAGCGAAGAACACTATATAGTAGACTGTTTAAAGGGAGAAGGTCAATCAAAAGGGAGAAGGTCAATCAAAAGGGAAATGCAAGCTGAATAAGACAGTTTCCAGGTTTGCCATGACAGCAACATTTCCCTATATTTAAACACAAGCAAACACATTGTAGCTCAAAAAAACCCCCACAACTGAATGGACAAAGTGATTTTTTTTTTCTCCTCTGTGTCTTTAGGCACATTACTGAAGAATCATATACAATCAACACCATTTTTCCAATCCCTAGTGTACTATTTCAGATAATTCAGGTGCTGAAAATGTATAGAAGTATTTCAGACAGATTACATGAACTGCTTGGTTGGTAAGAACAGAGAATCTGAATAATATCTTAGGGGAATCATCAGCTTTGATTTTCTTTCTTTTTCTAGGTAATTCCACATAGGTCATTGCTTTCTACCCCTTGTAGTGAAGAACAGAAGTTTTGGAAGGAACTTTAAAAGTAAATTATAAAAGAAAACCCAGATCCTTTAAATTCATTATCTCCATTTCTGCTGTCATAGAAACTAGTAATCCAAGGAGACATAGGATCTGCTCTCTTTCCTGGTCTAAAAACAGCCATGGTGTACAGATGTGAAACAAGATGTTAAATACATGCTTTAGCTCCATGTAATAAGATAATATCACATGCAGCAAACAAAGCATATATACATATAGACTATAGGCAAAAGACTATTATTTTATTCATATAGTGAACGTACCTGAACCCTCAAGGTGTTCAAATATTGAGAGGTACCTAAATTTTGTGAGCTTTTGCAATCATTTCAATTGCATATGGTTCGTCTTTCAGATACAAACCCCCTTTAATTTGTTTCAGGGGAAAGAAGCAAATTAGTTCTTACTTTCCTCTTGATGTTATCTATTACTAATTGCAATCATTCCTTTGTGAAAGAACACTAAAAAGATACAGGAGAACCACTTTCTAAAACCTTTTTAATACCACTTCCATTCTAGGCAGTATAATGACATTAAAACTCTCTGATGTACTGTGCAAATGGGTAGAGATGTATTATGCTTACTCTGGCTACCCAGGGAGAGTGAAAGCAATACAATATTGATGAGATGGGATCTGGCAATGAAGAAAATCCCCTTTTTCTGAAGCAGCCGTTACAAAATAATTCGCAGAGCTAGCTCTCCTCTGACAAGTCCCTTCAATGTAGCTTCCACTGACACAGAAAGTGACAGGCTTAAGAGTGGTGTCTCCAGCACCATCTCTGCTAATGTCCTCATGGGCTACCCTGGCAGAAGATAAACAATCAGAAACACTGACTGAGGGGGGCAGATGTTATTTGAACATCCAGCTCAAACAGCTACATCCACAATGTTCCACACACAGCTGGTTTTTAAAATTATTATTATTATTAATTTTTAAAAGTGGGGGGTGAGAGGGTTATGAAAAAATTAGGTCCTCATTAACATTGTTGGCAAGACATTCACTCAGGAGTCCCAGTAGAAGGAGGTCTCCTGGGAACAGAGGGCAGCTGTGCTGGCAGCTATTGCCTGCCTTTTGCTCTGGCAGCAGCATGGGAGCCAGCAGTGGGGCCCCCAGGGTCACCAGGGCCAGCTGGGGACAGGACAGAGACGTGTGTATCTCCTCTGAGCAACCTCCACTGCCAGGACTAAGCTCCCCCCAGAGCAGCAGAAGGCTGTTGACTGCAAGATGAAACTGGAGTAGGAGCTGCTGTCAGGGAGCTCAGGGAAGCCATGCAAATGCATTTTATATTTTATATTATTTTACCAAAATGAAAGAGAGGAAAACATAGGCCATTTATGAATGGTCCTGCAAGGTATTTATACAATAACCTTTATCTCTGGCTGAATAAATACTCTAAGTTATAACCAACACTGGCATCCTAGAGGATATGGTATCAGTTTCCCCAAAAGTGAAAAGGGGTTATAGAACTAGGGCAATGCCCTCTCCCTTCCTGAGCATCCAAGTAAAGGTGGTTGTGCAGAAGGCAGCATCCCTTCAGTGGCTGAGACAGAGATGTTACTCCAGTGCATATGTATTTGGTGTGGAGAGCTCTCCAAGGACACCAGGTAGCAATAAGCTATTGAGCAATCTCACACACATACATATCCACAACCTGCAGCCTTCAAGCCACAGTTCGGCCTATAAGTTAATTAGTGCTTAGTATTGCATTTTTAGTGGAAATCGGTATTTCAAACAGTATTTCAAATGACCTAACACTTGTGAGAACCTCTGTCCCTGAAGGGTTCTGTACACAAGATAATTCATTTTGGAGCACATGATGATAAATGAGACAGAAGATTTTTGTTTGGAGAGAAAGATTTTTGGAGAAGGAGGAATGGAAAGAAGGTGAAAAGTGATTTTGATAAGATGCACAGAATCTTTGTGTTACTCAGAATAACATGAAAGAATGAGAATGAAACATTGTAAAATATTTATGCAACACAGCTTGTCTTCCAAAAAGAAAAAGAAATAAAAAGAAGATATGAGTGAGATCAGCAGAAATTAGGTGGGCTGACTGAGAGATGTGTTTCAGTATTGCTGGCTGCTATGTGCTTTGCATGCTGTCAGACATAGTGAAAGACGCATATACTTATATGAAGGTCACTTTTGCAAAATGCAGTGCATTGTTAATTTCCAATTCTATCCGCTTTTTGTACTCTGGCTTGTACTTTTGGCTCTGGATTTAATTTTCACTCGTGAAACAAACATTTAAAATATCTTTCCTGTTTCTATGTGTCTTTGAAAGTTTTTGGGTTTTTTTATTTGAAACAAAATCACCCAAATTTCTGTGTTTGTAATTTTAAAAAAGTACCCTAACTTTCCCTAAAGTACATATTTATAAGAGGCACTATCTTTATTAATTTCTGTGAGAAATGAAATCATCATTATGTTTTGAGTGAAGGAAAAGGGGGCAAGAGGGCAAGCAAGAATTTCTATAATAAAGGACTAAAGAAGTTTGAAAAAAACAGTCCTTAAAAGCAACTTTTAGCCTAGTTTTCCTTGGAACTTCCTTTATAGCTGGAAGAGAGCTAATGCTCTATATGTTCTCCTCCTCACAGTATTGACTTGTATGTCTACTTTTTCTTCCCTGTACCCATGACAGAGATAAATAGGCTGCTCAGGTCTTTCACTTGGATTCCAACACCTTCTCTCTCCTGCAGTTTTCCCTAAATGCCTTCTTTTAAAAATAATCTTTGATTTTTATTTTTTTTTCCTTATCACTTGCATGCTGTCTTCTTTTGACGGCCCCAGGCTTCATAACTTCATTTGAGATGACAGGGTCTGTATTTTGGCATCCTGCCTTAAAAACTGTTCCTACGATCCTAACATACCACAGCAAATTAATATTTGTACAAAGTGAGACAGTTCCAATGAGAAGTTTGATCATTTATGCCCATAACAGCCGTAGTCTGGCTTTCGGCCCCATGAAAACTCCAGACCTCCTGGACTTAGTACAATCACAGCAGAGCACACTGGGGCTGTGTTTTGTTCGCTAAATCCCACCCATCTTCACATCTTTGTGGAAGATGTGAACAGACATTTGAGGAGAGCAGGAGTGGAAAGACCCTGAATATTTCACAAATGAGGTTCTCACCAAGATTAACACTGGGATAACATTTTACAACTCTTTAATATTGTAAAAATATCATTACTTCTGGTAGGCATTACTTGGGATAATACTAAGCACTCAGTTCTGAGGATTATTAATAGCTACTGCTGTACTAAATTCCACTGTAATTCTGGCTGAGTTTAATGAGCAGACAGATTTACAATACAGGATACAAGTCAATTAAATAAAAATAGAGTTTCTTTTGATAGATGGAAACAGAAAGACTTGTGCATACAGAAGGAATAATTCACGGTTTACAATGAGTGGAGTTTCCTTTCATTTTCCATTTAAATAGCTTCTTTCCTCAGCAATCAACATTCTTCACAACTACAAAGACAGTGGTTCATACACTGGAAAAAAAGGATAGATTAGAGAAGATGACCAATAGGAGAGAGGAGATTTTTGGATTATGCAAAGTTTCTATTGTCACTGTATATCTACTAGATTATACATGACATTTCTGGAAGCTGTTTGCCTTCCACTCTGCTAGCATCTCTGCCCCTCACATATTCCTAGGTGGATATGGCAGTAACTCACCTTTACAATTCAGAGCTCTAAGTTGAAGTTCAATAATGACTTGTTCTATGCACCGTAGAATAGATCCAGTAAGAATACTTGAGAGAGATCTTTTGTTCAGCTATTCAGTATCTTATCAATGACTCTCTCTCCTTTTTTTCTTTTCCAGCACACAGTAATTCAAAAAATAAAAAAATCAGAATACTTGTGACATATCTAAAAATTACAGTCCTCTTGCAGTAGAAAATGAGAAACATTCCTTTTATTCTGAAATCTAGTTATATGCTGTTAATTTTTTTAATAACTTCTCTTCATTCCCACAAAAATAAATGTTCTAGTAGAGAGTCAGTTTTCATGTTCATACATTTAGATTGAAATTTCTCTTTTAAACCAAATGTTGCATTTATAAAGTGGCTCAAAAGATAGCCATGTGCCTTTCTTCCCTGAACACAAACAAACAGCTTCATCACTGAAGAAACAGAGCAATGTAGGTAATATAACCTCTATTTTCAGGAAGCCCTTTTGCTCTGGCTTTAAGCCAATGTATCACCAGAATGTCTTAAAAAGTGCTACTAAAGTAATAAATTCAATATTCCTGGAAACCCTGTGCTGCTCAAAATTATAACTAAAGAGCATATATTAAAATATCACTACTTTAAGAAACTGTAAGTATATGAACAGTAAAACAGTTAGCTGACTCCTAGAATAAAAATCACTTTTATATTTCTGGGAAATTTGCCTCAAATTCTTGATACATCACTAGTGTTGTCAAAAAACTACTGTGTTATCATTGGTAAGCTGTAGGCGTAAAAAGGTGTCGTAATATGTTATTTTTTAAGAAGAGCACTATTTTTTTTATCCATTTCATCACTTTAAAAATTGAATGCAACTCTGAGAAATCTTCATTTTATAACATGAAATTAGAAAGCAAGGACTTCTTTTAGGATACATTTATACGTACTCTTCAATGACACCTCCCTAGAGGAAGTCAGTTCAGTTCTAAGGAGATTTGTGTTAAAAAGGATTCTGTTTCACCAAACATGCAGAGCTGATATCTGCAACCACAATAAAATCCCCATGTATATAATAATGATGTGAAATAGCAGTAAATAATGGTAGTAGAAAGGCGTCTAGATAACCCAGACTTTGCCACGGTGAGACTGTAGTACAATGGAGAGAAAATTCTCAGATGAAGGTAAGGGCTCTGAGTCTGCCTTATCATGTTTCTTGTATCTGGTGAAGCCAATAGCATTTCAATGTAGGAAAAAAACCCTTGCTTTCAGCCAACCCTGACGAACCTCTACAGGCTGTTGTGGAGATTCCCAGTGGTTTTAACTTACTGATAAAAGCTTTTTGGGGACAATGTTCCTATTTTAAGGGCTTTGCTGCTTACTGTGTTTGAAACAATGAAGTATAGCTGCTCACTATGCTTGAATTTGACATGGGTGGATTATAATTCTTTAATGCTCCTTTATATTGTTTCTACATGGTACAAATATGTGAGGGATAACCATTTAATCTCTGACTTGTAATAAACATACATGGGATCTGGAGCAACTAAAAAGATACGAAGAGTACTGTCAATTTTGGGGGGAAGTCGAGACATCTGCTTAAGGACCACTGGCTACAGACTTTTTGTAAGTCAGGAAGAGATTGATGACCTTTCCAATGAGGTATCAGTTCAATAACTATTGATATTTTGCAGTTTTCTTTATAGCTGAGAGCTATGAAAATTATTCTAGCCTACATTTGATCTCAAAGAAATAATTACTGGAAATGGAGCCACACTTCTTTCAGTATAATTCACTTAAACTGTATTTTACATCCTGTTCTGCACACACAAAAGAAGAGATCTTGGTTTCTAGCTGTTTGATAAGCTGATAAGCAAATATTCAAAATATTTGGGCTGTTCTCACCAGGTAACACAATGACACCCAGTGATAACTCCTGTATGCTTTATTGCTATATTTACTTTTCAGAGTCAGTGCTACAAATTCATAGAGATTTGAACATATTAAATACTAAATCAACATTTTTTTCTCCTCAGAAAAGGCACACAATGATTATTCTATCTTCCAGCAGGTGAAACACCATTATTTCAGTTACTTCCAGATTATACCCTCCTTGTGGTACAAATCTTTCTTCTGCCATCCAGGACTTCTGTAACTCACTCATCTACTTACAACAAAGAGTAGTTACTTGTGAAAGATAGCAGAAGAAAAGATCTTACACTTTCTTATCAAAAAATAGTATTCACAAGGAACTGAGAACATTTGTCTTTTTTTCTACATTTTATAGATACACCATAGTTACAACAGAAGTTAGTTCAGAAGAAAAAAAATCTATGTTCTGAGAAGAAGGCAAAAATCTTGGCAGAGATTCTAAAATTACTATTATCCTGTGGAAGAGAAAACCTCTTTGTAGGTAACTCAGGACAAACTGACTTCAAGGCCATCAAGACTATGAAATTGCAAAAAAACCCTCTAACTCATAGTATTTAAAAGATAGGGAGAGAGCATAACCGGACACAAGAGATACTGAACAAAAGAAATATTTTCATAACATGTAACAGTACAGAAACAGTAACAACAGTTAAAGCTGAACCAGTACTAATACAATGAGCATTAAAATATTGTTTAAGCATATTTTGTATATTAATTAATGTATAATGTCCTTATTTTGAGACAAACCCTTGCTATGGTACTTTTAAGTGAATCAGTTCTGCAGTCAGTTCCAGGTTTCATAGTAACCAAGTACAGCTCCTGGAAAGCCAGAAATCACCAACTCCTTAAACAAGCAGGTGGAGCAGCAGGGTTTCATCTGTGCTGCTCTGTGACACAGCTTGTGGTACGGGTTATACAAACACCCAATTTCTCCATTGATCTCTCTGTTTCTTTCTTGAGGCTTCACTGCAATAATTTTAAGGTCATTTGTATATTATGTTTGTACCATGCCCATCACAACAACATCCTGCTGAGTTGTAGTCTTCATGCATTTTTACAATGTCTGTGTTTAAAAAAACCAGCTGGTACGCAGAACTGTATCTGAATGCCTGCCTGCAAACCTCAGCCTTCAACGCCTACAGAATTCCCAAAGTATTCAGCTTTGTGGCATTCCCGGGTATACATCGTAAGAATGCCCATAGTCAATTCCTTTCTTCCCCATAACCTCTCTCTATTTTCAGAGATCTCACCCCTCACTCCTAAAGGACAGAAATGGAATACAGAAGGCTTGAAATGTTCTTTCCTAGGGGGGAAAAATAAAAAAAAAAAAAAAAGAATTTTCCAGTGGCTAGGATCCTTCCTACCAAGCATTCAGGATTTACAGAATTCTCATTTTTCTAGCATCAAACAGAAAACTGTGCTTGCATTCCCTCTGACTAGGTAGCTCAATCATGGACACAGAAGAGGAATCTATCTCTCTCTGTACTTTCTAGCGCTGGGCTACAGTGTAGTTTTTCCATTCCTGTGAGAATACAGAAAAATGCGCTGATCATCTTCAGATTTCTTTAGGGGCCTCAGGACCTTAGGCTATACTTTTGCAAAAAGGGCACTGGAAGATAAAATGTAATGTATTGCAGCAGCACAGTGAAGTATTTGCCTGTATTTGTAAATGGCTTGTGCAAGTGTCTAAGGTAAAAACTCCTATCTGAAAGAAAACAAAATTCACTGCAAACCATATGGAAATAAAGCCATTACTGTAGATATATCTTTCTACTTCTGTCCCTTTGAAACAATTACTTGTGTCCAGAATCTTTTGAGGCAGTGATGTCTTAGTATTAACTGCTCTAACAAAATCATGGTAACATCTGTCATATGCTTACTTGTCTATACCAGCACTGCTGTTGATCCTCCTGCAGGTCAGAATTTATTAAAGAGAGAGAGAGCAACATCTGTTTTTCATTGCTTATCCAGTCTTAGTCTTCTTGGTAATAACATTTTCACTACTGACAAAATGCATAGAGAATGAATTGCAGTTACACACTGAACTTACATATAGGTAAACTCCACAGTATACATGTACATTTGTGCATCCACCTTTTGAACTCAAAATAAATAAAAACACATGAAGGAAGAAAGGTCAAAAGAAATCTTATGTAAAAGTTTGCTGTTTTAAAATTAAGTTGATTAGATGTATTTGTCATGAAGCTGTATTATATATACAAACACCAGCACTAAGTGTTTTTCACTTGCTAGCTGAGTAAGACTGATGAGACACAGTGAACAGTCTCGCCTATTAGACTTTCTGTTTCTGGAAACACTTAAAAACTCAAAACTTAAAAAAACAGGGACTGATGAGTTTTACTGACATAATGAACAAATAAGGGCAACAACAGCAATGTGCCAACTGACCCTATCAACACCCCTTCTGACTGCTGCTGGTAAAGAAGAAAACTAAGGAATGCAAAATCCTCAAATCAAAATACACATTATTACAATATAGAATTTTTCAGGCAAGGATCATGAAATAGTTTCTTAGACAACTGTGTATACAGTCAAAGGAATATAACTAATTCAGATAATAAGTCATGAAAAGAATGCATTTGGTCAGAAATTATTGCATGCTGCAGATGGTAATCTAAGGCAGATTATGTGCAGACAGAAGAACTTAAAGGCTCAAGAAGTGTAATAATTCATTGGAGGTGTACTGCTCCGAGTATTTTGATGCTAATATGAGCACAGGGGTAAGGAGGGAGGTAAAAGCAAGAATATACTGTGCTGGTTTGTCTGTAAAAGGAAACAACAATATATAGGGTATTCAAAGTGCTAAGAATACAGACTGAATTTTCTTCCTTGGTAGAGGAAATGTGATTTTCACTGCTGCCTGTAGAAACAGAAAAAAAAAACCCTGGAGTGCAAAGGATCATATGAAGGAAGGAAGGAGCTAGTATCAAGCACTCGCTGTATTGAACAAATATTCTTTCAAAAGAAGTCTGAATAGTTTGCCATGGAAAGATAGCCATTAAAGCTCTGGTTACTTTGCTAGTTTAATTCAGCAAAAATCCAAAAAGGATGATCACACTTTTCATGTGTGCCAAGTTGCTCATTCCCATTGCTTCCCCTTGTGCTGATAAAAACTGAGATCTTTCTGAGCTGGACTTGTTGCTACTCTGCTCAGGATATGGCCACATGAATGCTGGTAATGGCAAAAGAGAGCTGTTGGGGAAAAAACAGCTGGCATTGAACAAGCAGAAAATGTTCCTGCCTTTCAACAGCCATTAGCTTTTGTCATATTAAAATGATCTAGCTTAAAGTCAGGTGTATAGAAGAAAGCTGGAAAGGGGAATGAGCTATATTATGTATTTTTTCAAACAGAAATCATTGGGCTTTGAACCAAATCCTGTTGTTTTCCAAAATCTACTTCTGTTATTTTCCCTTCTATTCTTGCAGAAGACATCCTGTTGATCTTTTGTAGAGACCTGTAAACAAAATGCATTGTCCTTTTTAAAGACTGAGAGAAACTTCTGTCTCAGTACTACAAAAGAAGTTGTCAGGAGGCATTTGGAGACATTCTCAAGACACCAGTTTCAAAACAGAAGGGCAGGTAGGGCTAGACGTAGAGCACTCATAAGGGGGTTCTTTTTTTAAAAAAAAACCCAAAACCAGATAGTCCCTAATTTTAAAAGTTGTTTTCCCATAAAAGCTGAAAATTACAGTTGTTGGATCTGAAAGAAACAACTAAAATCATTTTAGGTGATGTTGAATGTTTTCTTTCTTTACTCTTTGTTGAACAGGATACAAATGCTGATTAAGAAGAGAGTGGGCACAGAATCTGAGTAACAGAAAAAATAAGCAGCCTATGTCACGTACAAGGCTTGTGTAATATGCCTACTAACTCCTGTGTCTCTGCTCTGTCTCAACACACCTGGGCCCTAAAGTATTGAAATTATCATTTAATAATTCTTAATTTGTTTTTAATAAATGAGAATTATTATTAATGAGTTTTTGAAAATTGATAGAGATCCCCTAAAAGAGAAGTAGTTTTTGAAATATAAATTTATATGAAATTGAAAAAAACAAAGGCATTTGAAGTATTTAATATTTTATGTGGCTTTTTTTTCTAACTGTAGTGGGTCTGTCTGAGCTGATTTTCCCCATACAGCCTTCATGCTGCNCTCTCCCTGCTTGCCTTGCTGACGAAGGTTTGGGTTGTGGGGGGGGGAGTGATAGAGGGACTAGGGGTGGGCACCGGGCACCCAGCCAGGGTAAACCCACCACACTAACTGATGCTTAAACTGCTCAGTGAATTATATAATAATTTAATCTTTTTAAATAAAAAGAAAAATGGCCCTAAAAATTAATTATGTTTTAACTACAATGTCAAAAAAAATATTTAATTAAAGAACACACAGTTGATTAAGATCTCACCTGGATAATCTGCAGGAATTTACTGGTAGTTAATTAGTGGAACATACAATAAAGAAAGCTTATATTTAATATTCAGTAGAGGAACTTTTGAACAAAGATTTCCTATATGTCTCAGGAGTCATCAAGGGAAAGGGTGACAATCTCAGGTTTGTTCTGGAGCAGGAGAGAATTTATGAAATCTCAATGCTTATGGCAGGATAAATAAATTATTTTCTGTTCAGATCTACTGAGGGCTGTAACAAGAAAAAGCTGCATGCTAGAAAAATACCAAAAGAAAAAAAAAAAGTGTCAGAAAATATAAACAGAACATAAACTCCATGGGCAGAAGAAAACAGCCAAGTATCTTATATGCAAATGCAACTCGTCATATCCAACATAGTCCAAAAAGCAACCTAATGCTGGCTTAGTAACTGAATACTTCTGGCAATCAAAGCCAGGAGAGGTAAGTCTTAAAGAAAAAATGATGATCTAAAGAAATAACTACATTTGTATCACAATTAAACTATGATGTCATGCTAAGGACAAAAATTTGAGTTACAGATCTCATGCTACACAGAAGACAACCAGGAATGCCTGACTCAGAGGCCTTACAGGAAAAAAATGCAAACTGTGAATGTGCAACAAAGTGCATGTAACCTGAAAAGACAAGTCATCCAAACGGAAAAGATGCTCTATAAAAGTAAACCATTCCACACAAAAGCAAAAGTCCTGTACAATAGAAATACATAGATTTGCAAAGATTTACATTCTTATAACAAAGGCAGAAGTAAACTGTCAATGGATGCCATAAATCTTCACATTGTGGGGTTTTAAATAAGACAATCAAACCAAAATGAGTTTCTTCAAGGGATATCTCATGATGGTCCATAAGGTGATAACAACTGTATCTTCATATGCTATATGCAACCCAATGAACTGTAATCATTGCCAGTCTCCAGAACAGTGTGCAATTAGCACAGCTGGGGCTGACAACTGATTTGAGCAGAAGCACGTATCTTGCAAATGAAGTGCATGCATAACCAAAGACCTACAAACCTTGCCAGTTGAGAGCAGTAGTGCTATATTTAGCCTAGACTTATTCAAAAGAGAACTGAAAAAACCTGCATCATTCCCAAAAACTGAGTTTCAAGTCATAAAAGGATCAAGGAAGCCTTCTTATCTTTGCTACTTTCAATACCCAAGCAACAATCATAACTGTGGTGAATTCAATACTATATATACTTCAATGTACCAAACAGGTAAAAATGTTGGAAGTCCACTAAGAAAATATGATACCACATTTCCTGTAAAATAATGCATAGCGAACTCGTGAGACATTTTTCACTAGTAGCTCAACGCAAGAGTTTTCAGTTGTTCATAAATTATTTGTGTATAAGCACACAAATAGATCATATAAAGTCTACAAAGTAAGACACTACATCTTAGCAGAATTGCATATAATCCAGATATAGGGACTGAAAAATTAGTGCCATTTGAGTGCAGCCCTAATGCACTACTCTGTACGAACATTTTCTCTGATAATTTCTGTAGGATTTACCATTTTGATCTGGAATATTGCCAGATCCAGCCATGTTTGAAGACACCACACAAATGCATCAGATTGACAATACTGTTTTGAATAAAGAGAGCTTCCTCATCTCTACAACAATATATTGAGAAAAAAAGAAATTTCTAGACAAATATCACAAAGGGGAAAAAAAAAAATCTTCATTATGTTAGTTGGTACACTATTACCTTATGAAAATTCAGACAATTGAATAAGTAACAAAAATATTGTACATACTTAAACAAACAAAAATCATTAAAGCAAAAATAATCTCACAAGAAATGAAAGCTGCATCTACTTTGTAAAAGTCCATCTTGCAGCTTGGGAAACATTTCCTGTTCTGCAGCTGAAAAGCTGGATATGAGAGATTACCATATGAATAGAGTAAATTTGAATGTGCAGTGTGGATTTACTATATGAAGAATGTGTGCAATGGGATTTAGAGAGGTATCTCATTTAATTCAGCAACACCTTTTCAATCTTTTCTCTTGCAGGCTTACTATTTTACCTAAATTTTAGTCTGCAATCCTTATCCTTCAGCATCCTGAAGTAGACATTATCATTCATGGGAAATGACAGGGTATTCTTAATTTGGAGAATGTTTTAAAGTGCATGAATTAATGAACATAATTCAAACATGTCCTGAATTTAGGAACTATCAGGTGGTTTGGTTTGTTTTAATCTGTCATTATCACTTCTCGAGAAATGCATTGTTATTTCATATCTTTGAGTAATTACTATCATTTGTATTATGTATACAGGCACAAAGAAAAAGCAATCAATGTAACAATTGTTATGCATTGCATTATCTATTTTTTAAATAAATCACCTACTTTGGTGTTAGTCCTGAAACTGTCCTTGGACTTTATTTTCAAATCACCATTTTTTTTACAACATAATTAATTTTATACCTTCCTATCCCAGCACCATAGCAAAATACTGTGTCACAGGTAGAGGTAACCCAGAATCTACAAAAGGATAGAGGGAAAATTCTGGGCTTGATTTCCCCTAATCTCTGTTTTGCAATTACATGATTCAAGCCAGGAAACCTGCAAGGACTATAAAATAGAAAAAGATCACACAGAAACATAGAATTGTTTCAGTTGGAAAAGACCTTTAAGATTACTAAGTCCAACCATTAACTCAGCATTGCCAGGTCATCACTAAACCATGTTCCTCAGCACCACATCTACATACACATCTTTTAAATACCTCCAGGAATAGAGATTCCACTACTTCCTGGGGCAGCCTGTTCCAGTGCTTTACAACTCTTTCAGGGAAGAGATTTTTCCTAATATCTAACCTAAGCTTCCCCTGGCACAACTTGAGGCTGTTTCCGCTCATCCTATCACTTCTTATTTGGGAGAAGAGCGCAAATCTTGCTCCAACCTCCTTTCAGGTAGCTGTAGAGAGAGATAGGGTCTACCCTCAGCCTTCTTTTCTCCAGGCTGAAAAACCACGGTTCCCTCAGCCGCTCCTCATAAGTCTTGTTCTGTAGGTCCTTCACCAGCTTGATTTGGACCTGCTCCAGCATCTCAATGTCTTTCTTGTATTGAGGTGCCCAAAACTGCACACAGTATTTGAAATGCAGCCTGACCCATGCAGAGTACACAAGGACAATCACTTCCCTAGTCCTGCTGGCCACACTATTTCTGATACACAACAGAATGCTCTTGACCTTTTTGGCCACCTGAGCACACTGCTGGTTCATACTCGGCCAGCTGTTGACCAACATTCCCAGGTCTTTTTTCACTGGGCAATTTTCCAGCCATTCTTCCCAAGCCTGTAGTATTGCATGGGGTTCTTGTGACCAAAGTGCAGAACTCGGCACTGGCCTTGTTAAACCTCACACCACTGACCTCATCCTATTAATCCAGCCTGTCCAGATTCCTCTGTGAAGTCTCCCTGCCTTCAAGCAGATCAACACAACTGCCTAACCTGGTGTCATCTGAAAACTCTCTGAGAGTGCCCTCAATCCCCTCAACCAGATCATTGATAAAGACATTCAACAGAACTGGCCCCAGTACTGAGCCCTGGAGAACACCACTTGTGACTGGCCACCGACTGGATTTAACTCCATTCAACACCACTTGCTGGACCCAGATATCCATCCATTTTTTTATCCAGTGAAACATATGTCCATCCAAGCCATGAGCAGCCATTTTCTCCAGGAGAATGCTGTGGGACACAGTGTCAAAAGATTCACTAAAGTCCAGGTAAACAACATGCGCAGCCTTTCCCTCATCCACTAAGTCACCTTGTCATAGAAAGATATCAGGTTGGTCAAGCAGGACCTGCCTTGCTGACTAGGCCTCGACACCTGCTTGTCCTGTATGTGCTGTGTGATGGCAGTCAGGATGATCTGTTCCATAACCTTCCCTGGCACCAAGGTCAGACTGACAGGCCTGTCATTCCCTGTATCCTCATTCCAGCCCTTCTTGTAGACAGATGTCACATTCGCTAACCTCCAGTCTACTGAAACCTCCTGGTTAGCCAGGACTGCTAATAAATGATGGAAAGTGGCTTGGTGACCACTTTCACCAGCTCCCTACCCATACTTGGGTGCATCCTACCTGGCCCCACAGAGTTCTGTGTCTAAGTGGCATAGCAGGTCTCTAACCATTTCCCCTGGGATTATGAGGGCTTCTTTCTACTCTCCATCCCTGTCTTCAAACTGAAATGATTAAGTACCTGGAGAACAACTCACCTTTCTGTTAAAGACTGAGATAAAGAAGGCATTCAATACCTCAGCCTTTTCCTTATCCTTGGTCACTATGTTGCTCCCCATATCCAATAGATGACAGAGATTCTCCTTAGCCCTCCTTTTACTGTTAATGTATTTACAGAAACTTTTTAATTGTCTTTTTTGGCAGTAGTCAGGCGAAGTTCTAGTTACACTTTGGCTCTTCTAATTTTCTCCCTGCATGGCCTCACAACATCCTTGTAGTCCTCCTGAGTTGCCTGACCCTACTTACAAAGGTCACAAACTATCTTTTTTTTCCCGAGTTTGAGCCAAAGCTCTCTGTCCAGACAGGCCTGTTTTCTTTACCACCAGCTTGTCTTTTGGCACATGGGGATAGCCTGCTCCTACGCCATTAAGATTTCCTTCTTGAAGAATGTTCAGCCTTCCTGGACTCCTTTCAGGACTGCCTCCCAAGGGGACTGTCAACCAGTCTCCTGAACAGGTCAAAATCTGCCCTTCAGAAGTCCAAAGTAGCAGTTTCCTGACCCTCCTCCTTACTACTCCAAGAATTGAAAATTCTATCATTTTGTGATTGCTACACCCAAGATGGTCTCCAACCATCACAACACACGAGTCCTTGTCTGTTCACAAACAGCAGGTCCAGTGGGGCACCCTTCCTAGTTGGCTCACTCACCAGCTGTGTCAGGAAGTTCCTTTCACACACTCCAGGAAAATCCCGAAGTGACATGCTACCACTTGAGCCAAAACCTGCCAAGGTTGCAACTTAAAACAATGCATGTTCTCTGATGCAATACGCCTCCATTCTGACATGTATAGGTAACTTAGTGAAGTCTCACAGGACCTGGAGGTAAGACAAAGAGGCAAGTATTCAGTATCAGGTTATTAATCCATGTTTCCTGGGCTAGTGTAGCCATTTCCTAACAGTCACTCTGAAGAGAGTGACAAGGTCTTCTCTCAATTCTTTTTCCTTTAACAGTTAATTGCTTGCAGTAATTACATGATTAGAACAAAGTTAGAGTCTAGCTTAAGCTCAGTTTGTTTAGATTGCTTTTTATTTGTTTGCTTGTGCCAGATACTGGATATGAAAAACAGGGCATCTTGTTTTATTCATCCCAGTTGCATGTATCATTGTGTGACTGTGGAGGGATTAGGAATCATCATATTTTCATTATTGCTCTTACATTCTGATTTTAATTTAATCAAAGTTTTATAAGTATGTATCTAATTTTCACAGTAAAAAAAAATCTAAGGTAGCTATGTCAGAATTTCTTCATTTTCTTATCTAGAGATTCATACTTTAAAAATGGTTTATTTATATCTTCATTCTGTGTGGCCTTGGAGACAGTAACTTACATCTATTATGTTTCACCATGAAGGTTCATAAAACCAAAAAATATTAAAAAAACCTTGAACAAAGAACAAATTATCTGTGCAAATCGTGTAATCAATCACAAGAAAACATTAGGTCTGGACTGTAATATGCAGATGATTGTGTAAACTTTCTTACCACTGAAATACAGGTCATTCAAAGCTGACAGATATGTACCTGCCCCAAATTATATAGGTAATGTGCAAAGCAGTAAATTTGCCCAAGACATAACTGTAGGTACTTAGTGATACGTGAATGAGCTGAACCTTATTCAGAAAAAGCCATACAGTCCATCTAACACTATAATGGAATATTGTGTTATTGTGTTCAGCTCTCTGGCTCACAACTTGCAGAATCAGCTATTGAATCATTAATGCTAACTTCTTTCTTCCCTTGAGTTCTCTTTGGAGATTTCTTGGTCAATTAATCAATCTTAAATTTTTTGGCTCATACAACATGAAAGCATCACAGACTGAGAAAGCATAGTTCTGGGGTCCTACTACTTCTCCTGAGTACAAATCCAAACATGGGTTGGTAAAATACTGAGATTGCAAAATAACAGATTGGTAAAATATTAGATGTCTATGTTTCTTAGGCATTTAATTGTCAATGGGAATACTGATACAGCACATCATATTTAAACACACTGAATGATCCAAACAGTAACAAAATTAAAAACCCAATTTTTTTTTTTACCTGAATTGTGCTGGAACTCCTATTATTTTGTCATACCACAGACCATAGATTTACTAAGAAAAGTAATGTTTCTCCCTGTCTATTTTCATTCAAATACAAAGGAGAAAACCATCCTTCTAATTCAATACAATGAATTTTTGTTTCCACCTCCTGTTGAGAAAATGTTTTTAAAAGAAAAATGAGATTGATTTCTAATATTTTAAAGAATGGTCATTCAGAAAAGAAATCATATGATCTGACCTTCAGTATATTGTAGATGTCTATATTTAGCTGAATTAGTTCTAACTAAAACACTTTAAATCCTCACAAACCTTTGTCATATGCCAAAGGGAAGAAACAGCAGAGCTCAAAAGCATCATCAATGCCCAAGGCCTGGTGAAAAACTGGTGAATAACTTGTATGTCATCTGGCTGGATACAGCTACATAACCTTAAGAAGTGATTAATTTTCCATGCTCCAGAAGTGGAATTATCCGACTATATCTTCTAGCTTTGGAAAGAAATGCAGGTGTTGATACTGAAGCACTTCAGAAAGGATCCTCTAGCATCCTTCAGAACTGACTGTGAATTGATACTTTGCTCCCAGGTGCAGTAACCAGCTCATCTTTCAAGGAGAGGAGAAGAAAAGGAAAGGAAAACAGTCTCTGAACAATTCCTCAGAAGAGGGAAGAAGAAGAAGGGGTGATAATCCTTCCAGATCATTTGAAACTCTCTTGAGCCAGAAGGTCTGAGTTTCAGTATTTCAGTACAGAGCTATAAGCTGGCTGCAGATTTCTGAAGACTTCTTGTTCCCTCTGCTATGCAAACATAACTTCGGTGTATACAGATTTTATTTTCCTTATCCTTAGAAGGCAAGACTAATAGATATACTTGTGATCTCTTACACCATATAGCCGCCTTCAAACTATACCCACAATCATTGTAAGATATGATGTCATAGCTAGCATGATGACTATCAGGAGATGTATAAGCACTTATGTGAATACATCCAGCTCAGGTAGAATTGAGCTGATTCCTCCAAAGCACTGGTTTGTTAATACATAGAAGATTGAAGAGAAAACTACTTCAGGCAATGGAACGNGGGGGTGTGAAAGGCCTACCCTACAAACAAACAGCAACTGATGAATATGAGCCCCAATACTAATAAGCTTTTCAGAAAGGTAGCACACACATTTTCTCTTGAAAAAGAAACAGGGAGGTTGAGATTGCAGGGATAATACTGAATTTGTATTTTCACTAAAGTAGCAAAAGTTTTGCCTGTATTTTCCATATTAATACCTTGATCAATACTTCAAATACAGTTCAGCTTCTTGAGAAAAAAACATAATAAATTTGATCACTACCGTATCTCCACGCAAGGGTTTGTCCAAGGCCTTGAGCTCTGCTCTGACCAGCCTGAAACCTTCTTCCCATGCAGTTCTTCTCTGCAACCTCTTTTCTCAAGCTTCCAGGGGTTTGGCTGCCCCTACTCATGGCCAGCTCTGGCAGGTAAGTCACAGACCTGAAAGCTTCTGTAACACGTCCGGTGCCCACAGCAATCCCTGTCTGCAAATCCTCATGCACTGCTCTGTAGCAGTTCTCTGGAGACTGTGACCTTGTGCCCATGGCCATGGTTCACCATAAAAATCACAAAGTTGCCTGGGGAAACTCAGTGGGGGACAGTGAGCTCACTACAGCTTAGGGCTGACTGAGGTAATTTCTGTTGAGATGATCAGGGCTAACCCGTCCCAGAGGCTGGGGCCTCTATCAGATCTGGCTCTAGGTTTGCGTTCTCTCAGATTGTCCAGAAGACCCCAGTTTCTACTCAGTCATGTCCCACACCATCCAAAGGGGACCCACAACACGTAAGACCACAGGCACTTTGCCCTTCCTCATTCTGCACACCATTTTCCTATCACCTTTGCAGGTACGGTTGCAGCAGCACAACCTCATTGTTAATTGACAGTCATGATCCTTGTGCTTCACTCTGGGAAGCTGGTAGCCAGAGCCTGAAGACAAAACCCTGCCTCAGTACCTTTCAGGATGCTTCCTCCACCACAGCTGCCAGTGGTGCCTAGCCCTATTCATAAAGATTTATCAAACCACGTCCTGCCAAAGAGATGACTGATAGGCGCACTGTGCATAAACAAGTAAATATTCAATTTGAAATGAAGTAGGTCACAGATAACAAACAGCTTGACAGTATGTAGCTGATATAAATCACTAGCTCAACCGCTAGCATGCTAAAAAGTCAGAGACACAATGGCTGTCTGAACTTTCTGAAAGCTGCCTGTTGCGGTAAATCAGATTCTACAATCGTGATGCGATCAGCTATCCAAACAAATTTATGACATACTCAATTGCAAAGATGCTACAGCAAAAACAACTCCATAATTGCAATGTGATGTCTACCTAGAAACCATTCTGTTCCACATCCACAGAATATATACAAAGTTTGTCACCTTTCACCCTTGATATATCCTCTGCCACCAAGCGTTAAGAGTAACTTCAGAAGACTCTTCAGACAACTCTTGAATTCAAGAACCTCCTGTCATAACAGTCTAGCAGTTGCAGTGCTGTTCTGCACTGCTTAAGAAAGTGTTTAAAAATATATCTCTGCTCATGTTTAAAGTAGAAGAGACACCTGCAAAACCAAGGACATTTTCTTTGAAGATTAACAGTCTTTGCTCCATTTTGCAAGCTATATAAAATCAGGAAAACAAGATTCACCAGACAGCTCCAGTTAGATCAGGCTGTTCAAGCCCCATACAACTCAGTTTTGAGCATCTCCAAGGATGGAGAATCTACAGTCTCTCCAGACAGCCCTTTTAGGTATAGAAAGACAAAAAAAAAGGTTTTCCTATCCACCTTCCCCTCTTACAGTTGAACAAACAGACCTCTCTTGCATGTTATGTGCAAAACTCCCTGACCAGTTTAGCGGCCTCTACCACATTCACTCCAACATGTCCACATGCCTTTCTTTGGGGGGGGGAGCCCAGAACCAGACACAGCACTGAGACATAGTCTCACAAACAGAGGAGAAGGATCACATCCCTCGTCTCCTGCTGGGTACAGTCCTAACGCAATGCAGGATGCAGCTGGCCCTCTCTGCTGAAAGAGCAGACTGATGCCTCATGTTCAACCTTGCTGTCCACCATGAACTCATTTCCACCACTATTTCTAGTAATGAGAGTAAAATAGCAAATGGGAAGTAATGTTTTAATGGTTTTATAAATTATCTGAATGCAGGAGTCAAATTTACACCAAGTAAACCTGCTGACCAGGAGCAGCTAAGGGCTTCATTGAGGGTAGAAAGGCCTTACAAAGAGATCTGGATAGACTACAGAGAGCTGGGCAATCACCAACCACATGAAATTTAACAAGTGCAAGTGCCAGATTCTCCACCTTGGACGGGGTAATCCTTGTTATGTGTATAAACCGGCATATAAGAGGCTGGAGATCAGCCCCACAGAAAGAGATCTGGGGGTTTGGGTTGGTGAGAAGTTGATTATGAGTCAACAGTGTGTCCTGGCAGCCAAAAGGGCCAACCATGTCCTGGGATGCATCAAGCACAGCATCACCAGCCAGTGAAGGGAAGTGACTGGCCCACTCTGCACTGCACTGGCGCAGCCCTCAAATACTATGTGCAGTTTTGGGAATCTCGATATAAGAAGGACACCAAACTGTTAGAGTGTGTCCAGAGGAGGGCAACCAAGTTCGTGAAAGGCCTGGAGGGCAGGATTTAAGAGGAGTGGCTAAGGTCACTTGGTTTGTTCAGCTTGGAGAAGAGAAGGCTGAGGTGTGACCTCATTGCTGTTTACAACTTCCTCAATGGGGGGCAGCAGAGGGGGAGGTCCTGATCTCTCTGGTGACCAGTGACATGACACAAGGAAACAGAATGAAGCTCCACCAGGGAAA
The DNA here is from genome assembly GCA_013401335.1 of Brachypteracias leptosomus. Lineage (NCBI taxonomy): Eukaryota > Metazoa > Chordata > Aves > Coraciiformes > Brachypteraciidae > Brachypteracias > Brachypteracias leptosomus. The sequence continues at coordinate 83,296 of VYZX01001663.1, read as the reverse complement.
GTTCAGATTAGACATTAGAAAAAAGTTATTCATCTAGAGTGTGGCTGGTCGCTGGAACAGGCTCCACAGGGAACTTACCAAGCCTGACAGAATTCAAGGAGCATCTGAATGATGCTCTTAGTCATGTGGTTTAGATTCAGGTAGTCCTTCAAGGAGCAGGCATTTGGACTCGATGAACCTTATGGGTCCCTATTCTACGATTCTGGGTATACCTGGATGAGCTAACTAATTTTAGGTCTGATCTGGGACTAGTAATCTGCTACTTCTCAAATGATATCAGGAAGCAGAGAGCAAACAGTATCTAGTAAAAGGATTAACTTGAGTAGATAAACTTTCAGCAACAAACTCACATTAGTAATACAACATTCTAAAATATATTGTATTTTATCCAGTGCATGAAGTTCAAAGTCGTTGCATTAACATCAACTTTTCTATTTTCATCTCCTTTATTTTACTTATAACACTTTGCCAATACTTATAACATCCTTCTGTTGCTAACCTGCTTCAATTCTTCACTTTTAAGTAACTCACTTTTATGAATGGAATTTGAAAAAAACCTAGTAGAAGAAGGGATCTGCTAATATGTATGTAATGAAAAAAAGTGGGATACAATAATAATTGCTGCTTTAAGCATAGTGTATTTCAGCATTTATGTCTTCACAGAGTATTCAGTTCACATTATCCACTACCTGAATTAATTATGGTTATCTCATTCATTACCAAACCTTTATCTTTTGCACTGGAACAAGTGCATTATGTTATGCTACCTATGGCCTCCCAGTGAAAAGCTGAAAGCCACCACTGAAGGAAGCAAGTGTTTTAATGACAGCTGATTTAAGTATCTGAGGAAGACCTCAAACACAAAATTCAGAGTGATAGCCTATTGCATCATGGAAGCACAGAACAGGAAATCGAGAAAGAGAGAAACTTTTAATGGTGCAGTTTTGATAGAGACACATTATAAATCCCTCATCTTAGTGATTTTGAGTTATCCACTTTCAGAAAACAAGATAAACGGCTCATGGTTGTATTGGAACTGTTATTTGCAGAGAATGTTGCCTCAGTAGCTTCTGAAAAATCAGTCACACAAATATAAGGCACTAAAAACTTTGAGGATCTTAATGCTATAGTTTTACTTATGATGATATTTAACGGATGCTTCCAAACTGGGATTTTTCATCTGCAAGGGACTTTTTCCAGACTATACATATACATCCCGATCATGCAATAGCATTTTGGCATGAAGAAATGCTACAGGAGAAGAAACACTTGACAGCTCAGAGCAGATGGTGTGGCAGTACTAACCTTGCTTTGGCTAAGGCCAAAGAAGAGAGTGTGTCCCCAAACTGGGGTCCAACTGCCACATCAGTCAAGATCAAGCCACCATTGAGGAGAAGTCTTTCTTGATACAAAATGACCTCTGCCTTTCAAATGAGCATTTACTAACACATGCTAAGAATAGAATTAGGGTTGGGATGACTGTCACAAAGAATTTAGTTATCAAGGCTTGAAACAGTGTCATATTAATCATACTAACACTGAAATAAAGTATATTGCACAAAAGAGCCAGACTATGCACTTCCAGAGAACTAGGAGCAAACACTTCACCATGAATATGGTTTAACTGTAATAAAATGTCATTTTGTGATTGCATCAATGCAAACAAGAGCTAGAACTGCCATGGATAGTGAGCACATCCTCATCGCTCAAAGGAAATGAAAAGGCGCTTTTTTTTCACTATGTTATGCTCCTAAGCAATTTAATTAATAAATGTTCCACACATTTCTCTGCAGCTACTCGTACTTATTTAATCATATTAAGTAGTTTGCTTCAGCTTTTTGCCCTCCTTATTTACTTTAAGGGGAGAATACACTTGGGATTTGACATGGAAAAAATCTTCAGCATTAGTTATGCACACAACTATTCGCAGCAGAGATACCTGAACACACACCCTATCTTGAATCAAAATGACATAATGTACACTATGTGTATCCTGGACCGTTGCTGTGTTTCAAGCTTCAAGCTCTGCTATCTGGCAAATAAGGGTCACACCCCAAAAAAATCAGTGGAAGTGTCTGCATTGATTCAATTGGATTTCAGACAAGTCCTAAATAAATTAATGGAAACTATCTGTGCTAACACATTTCATGGCACTGAGATGCTAAATTTGTCAGATAATTTGATGCGGACAATTTGTTCAGTTTCAGTACTTACTTAAAGACTTCCTATTGTAGTCACATCCCTGGCAGACTGCAACCCTGGGTGAACAAGTAGTTCTCATTTGTTCTAACTCTACAGACATCCATTTTACCATGGGACATTTTAGTAATGCTTCAGAATTTTTGAACCTTAAATAAAGCTGGAAATTTGCACTACATAAGAAATAAAAGTAATCAAAAGAAAAAACCTCATCCTTGCATGTTAGTAAAAGCAGTCAGCAAGCTCAAAGAGGAATCAATCCTCTGAACAATTTACTATTCCCACCTTGAATAAGCTAAAGCTCCCACAGTTACCATTAATAAGAAACTGCACAGGGTATTTTCAGCTTGATAGATCAGATCTTTATCTTTAAATTATTCTTAAATAATCACATGTATCAAGATAAAATAACCTGATCACATTTAATTTCCCACTAGGATACCTCTGAAACCCTTTTTAGTTCCTTGCCCCCCTCCCTGCAATCTGTGTTAGAAGGATCAAAATCAGCTCTTTATTCCAGAAAAATGCACATAAACATTAACTTTCCTAATTTGTGTGTAATAAAGGTAGCACACATGCTTGAAGTTTAGTGTCTTAATAAGTACTGTGCTGCTGATTGTCCCCCACATTAAGTTTTAAAATTCCTTTGCTAATGCGACTATTAAAAAGCACTGGTTTTATTACTATGCAAAGAAACAAAAAGAATATTTCTACTGTGCAAATAGAAATTGATTGTGACCTCCCAAAGCTCTTCCTGAAGACTGGTAGTTGTCAGTCATCTCACGTTCTTGTAAAGTCAGTTAAATTAGAATGACTTCATAGGCAATTTAATAAATGTTACTTAGACTCTTCAGGAGACACAAATGAAGGAGGGTTGTGATGCCTTCTGTTTTCTTATCAACCCTTCCCTAGTTTATAGAGCTCGGATTAGCATGGAAGATTGAGCAGGAGTCCCTCATGTCTCTGCTGGCCTTTCCAGCAAGGCACCTGGAGACTAGAAAAGGAGAGAAAAAAGCAAGCTGCAAGGGAATTTCAGTCTAACTTCTGTAGAGGAAAGAATGGAATAAATAATCTAAAATCTATTATGGAAGATGACAAAATGACATATATCATAAGCAGACCAATTAAAATTAGCTGATTTCCAAACACAATACAAGAATTTTTGAGCATAAAATGCTGCTACATCTGTCCCCTCTGCTCATAGTGGCCAAAACAAGAAAACACAGACTTTAGTGGCAGCACACAAGATCCAGGCAGATTCCACAAAAAAGCATTTCTGATGGCATAGATAGAGTCATTCTGAAAGATTACCCATGACAGTTAATTCCAAGAGAGCCTTTAGTCTTCCTTGTTGCATCCCTACATACTATAGAAATGTTCCTATATGCCTCTCAAGTGGCCAGTCCCTTTTTACACATACTGTAAACTTCCTTCTTCCATTTAAGCTTTTCCAGAAGCAACTTGCTTATCCATGCAGGTCCCTTGCCTCCTCTACTTGACTTTATTACTCATAGGAATGCACTGATCTTGAATTTGGAGAAAGCAGTACGTGACTATTAACCATCTCTCTTTGGGCCCCTCTACCTTCTAGAGTCCTAACCCCTGGGATTCCTCCGAGTAATCTTTGAAGAGGTTAAAGTTAGCTCTCCTGAAGTCCAGGGTTACAATCCTACTTACTGTCCTGCTTCTTCCTCACGTGATCCTGAACTCCACCATTTCATGGTCACTAGAACCACTGCCCCCAGCCTTCATGTCCTTAACCAGACCTCCTTTGCTCGTTAGTACAAGGTCCAGCAGCACATCTCTCCTTGTTGGCTTCTCCACCACCTGCGCTAGAAAGTTATCATTAATGCACTGCAGAAACCTCTTGGACTGTTTGAGCCTTGCTGTGTAGTCTTCCAGCAAATACCAAGGTGAATGAAGTCCCCCATGAGCACCAGGGATGCCTTCTGTGATTCAGAAAACTTAGAAAATCCTATGTGCAATCACAGAAAAGTAAGTCTGGAAGGTTCTCAGGGTATCCTGTAGTCAGTTCATCCAGTTCTAGTTTTGGTCTCTCTTTCTATGTAAAATTCAAAGATACATGTAGAGCCACTGCAATGGCAAACTGAAGTGTGACACTGCATTACAACAGATGCAGCAGCAATATGCCATGCTGATTCAGTGAACAACAAAGTTCAAAAAATGGCATCCTTCCCATAACAAAACAATGCGGCGCATCCTCCTTAAATTCTTAATTATGATGGTTCAGTAAGCTACTACGTCTGTCCTCCGCATTTAGCAACAAGTGAAGAAAAAGGCAACTGCAAGACCATGTTTTCACTCAATCACCTCCTCACTAACGTAAAATCAGCTTGATGATTGTTTTAATTACATTATAAGAAATTTGCTATTTTCTTCAGTAACTTATTTGACACTGCTAAAAACACTTTGTCAGACTGTTTCATGTCATTGTATTATTTGGGGGATGAAAGATATTTTCCATGAAGTGATTGTATTTCATGCTTTATTACCAGCTTTGACATATATTTCCAGGGAGCCCCAAGGGCATTTCTTTTTACACTGTAGCATAGTCTTGTTAGCAATTCAGGTGGAATAAAACCACTCAGCTTCACTTTATGGTCTTGTGCCCTGAATTTTTCACATGGCACCCTTTTGAACATAAGGAACAGTATTGGAGAACAACATTAAAATCTTATGCTGTTAATATAGGATTCCACTAACACATTAAGCAGAGTTGTATTTGTAGACTTTTGCTTGTTTGACTTGTGTTTTTTGTAGCATTTTACAATTATTTTTAAAACAACAGGGTATGCTTAAAACCAGACTTAATTTTTTTTCTGTTCTGTTATATACACCAAAAATGCTACTTTTTTTTTTCTTTAATTTCTCTGGAAATAATTTGGAAAAAAATAGGAAACTTGCCTTTACTTTCTGATAAGGAAGTTTATTGTAGTTTCATATATTACCAATTCTTGCAAAGGCCAGTGGGAATTGAGGCCGCTTGCTACCTCCTGTAGGAAATCAAATCTAAAAAGACTGAGCCTCATGGAAGCACAGGTCATTTATGAGCCTAGTCCTTCTGTATGCAGGAAATGTGCACAACCCTGTATGACTTCCCTGATATTTCACCTTTGTCACTGTAGCCCATTAGCCATGTGACACAGAAGGCAACAAACCCCCATGATAAGAAAGATGAAAGTAAAGGCGCTAATGAAACAGATGGATTTAGGGATAGCACTGCAGAATAATATTGATGTGCAAGAGGATAAAAACCTGAAGCAATTGCAGGATCTTTACTTTACAATGCCAGGTATTTTTGTACCTTAGCTGATGTCTCAAGACTGAAAATTTAATATGACCTTTTCTATCACTTCTTTTTAAAAGCACTCTCGTGGTGGTGACATGCCTAGAAAGAAAAGCCCATTTTTTTTCTAAAATTCTCTGGTTTAAAAGAAGAAACTTTGCATTCACAAAGATTTTTCCAACAAGAAAGTCAAAATCACTTTTATGTATACATCAAATTAGTAGCTTACAGCTTCAAAATGTCACCAATGTGTCTACATCTTTTACATGTAGGCTGTCCCATGGAAACACGACTTCTACTGCTAGGCTTTTTGTTTTGATTTCTCTCTTTCTTTTTTCTTAAATGGGATAACATCACTCAGTGGTCACCAGCCTGAGTCATATTCTTGGAAAAGGTTCAGTCAATAAGGCAAACTGCTAATAAGCTCTGATTCACCTTAAATCACATAAAAAATATACACTGCACCAAAAAAAATTACCACACAAAATGAAAACTTCTGTATTTATGAAAGGAAAAATAATTTTCAGCCTCCACATTTCCCTCTCCTTCAGAAGAAATGAACTGACATAATGTCAGAAATTTCTTACACATGAACATGCTCAGTTGCCATGTGAGAAGGATCAGCTTATCTCACCATTGGTGAGAAGCATGACTTCAAGAAATAAGCAGCTCTTGGAAATGTGCAACCCCTAAATGCCATATTATCAGTTCTTCAATCCCAGCTGTAAAATGTCTTCACCATGCTGCCATTACACCATTATACTGTGTGAAGTAATAGAGGCATAGCTGACAGTAGAGCTGCAGTAATGCAGGCACATCTGTGGAAAGCTGACGTGAAGCTACGCTGCAACACCCATTGCTCCTGATTTGAGGTCTTAAATGAATTTCTCCATGATATAGCAGGAGACTGCAAAGACACAGCAATGTCCTAGCCAGGTCTCTTTCCTGCNTAGATGACCTTTGGAGGTCCCTTCCAACCCAAACCATTCTATGATTCTATGAAATGGTGAAAGTGAGAGAGAACACAGAAAGCAGAATCTTTCTCTTTGCTTGTAACATTGCTTTTGGGCTTCTAAGGACAAATCATGCACGCCAGAAAATCCAAGTATTAGAGTCAAAAACATGCCACATCTACTACAACTGTAATAGATACAACTTGGATCTTTCTGGCAGGAAAACAGAAGTTTGTTTATCAAATAAATTCCTTCTGAACACAACTTATATGCACTCTTGAAACTAATCTATCATACACAGCATCCTACCATACTGAGAGGTGTGGCAAGTTTTTATATTAGCAATTTCCAAGAAAATTTTTACATAGACTGGTATTTTCTACATGCCTATGTTTTAAGCAGTCTCATCCTAAGGGCTGAACTGTCATTACTTCTCAGAATGCATCAAATTATCCTGAAGGAAGCATAGTGGTGACTTATTCATTATTACACTTTCAGTCAATAAGCAGCTGAGTATAGGCATAGGTAAATTACTATCTTCATTTTACTGTTTGTAACATGCATATTACTTTCAGAAACATTTAGTGAGGCAGCTCGCTATTGAGAACAGTATGCATTAGGATTTGTTCCAAGTATCTCAGTTTACCAATCGAGACTTAGTAAACCTGCCCTCTTGTTTTGTTGCAGTTTGAAAGATAGGAATGATAGATTAACTAAAATAATAATCAGAATCAATTCTTAACAATTGAGCCATGATACACCAGAAGACCCCACTGCCAACTGGATGTCAAAAGACTAGCTAAAAAAAAAAAGTCTACATAGTTTGACTATCTTTGGGTCTAGATTTCTACTCATTTTCTCATTGAGAGTGAATAAAACAGCATAAAAAGCTTACACTTCTGTTTCTGAAGACCATAATACAATCTAACATTACAATCTCATTATATGGCACACAAATCCACTTACAAGTAATTTTAAATATTAATCAAAAGTATCTTCCCTGAGTTATAGGACTATTCTATCAGTCCAACAACCTTTTCTGTTTTCAAATCCACATAAGGAATAAAATCAGCTCCAAAAGATACAGCTTTCTCGTCTCTTACAGACACTTTTCTAACAGTAGAGGGTTCAGAAGCATAAATATTTACTGTTTTATAAAGAACACATTTAATTCTTCCACTATTCTGGTAAAGCAAATTTTTCATCCAGTTTACCAAATATTTTAAAAGTATTTTTTAAAAGTATCCTGAAATAAAGTTGTATTTGTTAATCAAATAGTAATGAGATTTTAGCTGATTTTAAAGTGTTAAACCGTGTGGTATTTCATCATGTACCTTAATAAAGCCTGCCACATGTTTCCCAGCCTTTATTCCTAGAGATACCTTGTTTATGGACATAACCAAACTTGCTGTAGAAATACTGTCCACACTTCTATTTCACACATTTCAGCCCAGCCTGAATTTCATACGTATATATTGTCGCACTTAAAAGACATTGTGTCTCATCCTGAGAGCCACTTTTTTAGCTTTTTTCAGTTTTCTCTTGGATTACCTTAGTAAGGCAATCAAAAATAATTAATAAAAATAAGATCTCGTTTCCCAGTTGGCAAGAAATTTAGTGTCTGATCTCTTCAGGCTTCCAGAAGTTCTTGGAGCTAGATTAGTCTGCTTCCCAGGTTAGGTAAATGTTCTTTGTATCTATTTGGTAGAGCTGAGCCATATGGTGGGAAGCACTAGCCAAAACATTTTCTCTGGTGTTTCTTCTGATTCACTCTGTTTCCTCTGGACCTCCCAAAGTTTCTGACTTCCAAGTCTACTTACCAACATGCAATTCAAATTCATTATAATAAATTTTAGTATTCTTATTAAGAAAAAACAGACTGGATAATTTGTTGCTTTCCAAATGTTTAGTACAGTACTTTTACACGTCCACATCTCTAAATCTGTTGTGTTAATCTTATTGCATATTGCAAACCTTTTATTTTTCAGTCCTCTATCTACTCGCATTTTAGGATTTTTTTTTTCTTGCATTGCTCGTTCCTTGATCCTATGGCATGTATCATATCCATCCCCAGCAGAAGTGCAACATCTGCAGCCTCTCCTAGGCACAGGGTCCTCTACATGAAGTCTTCAGCATGGTGTAATTCATTAATTTTTTAAGATCGTACAACATTGTCCTAAAATGTCTGTTTTCCCTAATTCTGCCGTTTAGACTTATCTCCCCTTTTTAGGAGGCAAATTCTTCTCCTGATGTATGGAGACTCAGAAACTCTCTTTCATCATAAAACAAATAGAAATGTAAGTACCAGAGCTTCCAGCAAGTGGAACACTAGCTCTTACATACACAGTGGCACAAAGTGAATCACAACTGCTTGTCACTAATATTAAACTTTCCTTAAAGTATCTAGGTAACAAGACCTTGGCCAAACACACACAGAAACAAGCTTCAGAACTCTGGCAGAGAAAAAGAAACTGGATAACTCACTGCTGTAAACCGACTTCTGGAAACTAACCTGACTGCCTCAGAAGAATGATAGTTCCCCTCTCTGCACAAAGGCACCCTCTCTGCACATGTGCCAAGGCATTCTTAATCCTCTTACTTCAGATGGGAAGGCATTAAGACAGTGCGTTAGCATGTGTTTAAGCATATTGAAACAAATAAAAAAAAAGAAAGAAGCATGGAACACATTACAGGAAATATTTATTAGGGGTAAAAATGGAGCTGATGACGTAAGTCATAAAACTGTTCTCCGATCTGTACTTCAAATACAGCTCCTAGTATTCTGTGTGCCTGTTAGAAAATGAAAAATTGAGAAAATAGGATTATGAAACCATACCTAAACATGAGGGTATTAGTGAAGTGGGTTAGAACAGGAATACCGCCTGGAAGAAAAGCACAGGGTGTAAAGCTGGACAGCCTCTGAAAATGAACCTACTTTATCAGAAACAAATGAGGCCACTGTGGCCAGTGCTGTATCAAAGGCCAGTTCAGGCATCTGAGTACTGGATATCATTTCAACAGAACAGAGTAAGAGTACAGCCCACCTGGTGAGTAGTACCTTATACTATTTATTTAAAATCAGTCATTTCAAGACAATCCTATAGATTTGTTAGTGAGTAATGCAAAATGAGAGGCCTCCATGCAAGTCCTAGATTCCAGTGTTTCTTTAGATCCATCAGTTTCAAAGCACTGATGCTGCACTTAAAATTATATGCACAGGGTAAGAACTTAAAACTTCACTTTGGGAAGACATGGAATTAATCGAAAAGTTAGTGCTGTTTATTACCAAGGTCCAGGTCATGCCACAGTGATTTTTTTTTTTCTTGTGTAAAGTAGGAAATCTCTGCTATGTCTCATTCTTAGAAGTTCGGGCAAAGCTGTATGCTTGAACTTAATTATGTCATTTAGTTCTGGCCGACTAAAATAAAGCATGGAAACAACAAAGACACAATATTTTATATTTATATAAGTGTCTACTGGATGTCTACTGAGAAACAATATTGCATTAGCCCTTAAAATCACTTAATCCATTTGGAAACCGGGCAATTAAAAAATTAGCTTAGATTATGACACTTGCCTTTCCAGTGTCTGTGAATTGATAGGAACAATTTTCATTTACAAGAAAAAAAAAGGGTTTCTTTATTTTCTGGAGAAAGACACAAATGACAGAAGTATATAGACACTCTTCTGATAAGTGAATTTGTAGCCACACAAATTTTCAAACTCCCTGAGGGAAAGCCAGGAAAATATTTATACAGCTCATCTGGTAACTTAATGCTGCCATTAGCACACTCTTTCCTTAATAGCTCTTCATGATAGGAGAATTCCTAGGTTGGCTATTGTATCTTTTGGGAAATTAGGTCAATGGGGCCTGGCTCTTATGTGAATCACTTGCTTTGAACATGTTAAATAATAAAAGACAAAGATAAGAAGCACATATTAGAAGCAAAATTTTAAGCTGATTGGGAGCCTTGAAGATGCTGACATACGCACTTCCTCTTCTAATCAACCAGCTCTGCTCATCAGCTCAGGAAGGCAACAGAGTCCCACCTCCTTTGCTGTGGTCTTTCCCACACCTCACACACCCACCCGTGCAGTCGTTGCTTATCTCTGGTTATTTGCCCTGCTTTTGTTAACTCTGTAGGGTCCATTCCCTATCTGGCCATAAATGGTTATAGCTGTAGCTTCAGAAAATCATTTTTAGTCAGCTCTCGGAATAATTAATTGTTACACTCACACTTAAAATATGCAATGAAGAGAAGCCATACACAGGGGGCAACATTTGTCTGTCAAAAAAGAAATATTGCAGACTTCCTCCCTCCCTTCCCACCCCACCCTGATATTGAGAGTGATAATAAAATTTCCCATGTCTGAGTTCTCACACCTCAGGAAAATTATGTTTTCCTAAGTGTATGACTGTAGAGTAAGGATAGTCTAATGTGTGCTTCTGGGTGGTACTGGGGTGGGGTAGGGAGCTGGGAGGGTTTGGAAGATGGGGGGAAGCCTTTGCAAGAGAATGAAAACCACTTTCTGTTTGTTTCGTATTTGGTTATATTTTGGATTTTTCAGCACTCCGAGCTTTATCTTTCTTCTGTTCTTTGAAACTGCTCACACTGTACCTCCCTGCACCCATACATCAGGTTTAGAAATATAGATATTTTTCTAAGGTAGCTCCTTCCTTCCAGGATGTGAGAAATACCTGTTAGGATACACAGTATAGTCACTTGTGCATCACATATACACTAACTGTACGTGCTATACATGTCTGCTAAGCACACTACCCTACCCTACACTACTGTTCAAATATTTTGCATTAGTAAGGACTGACCTAATTTCAAAGCTACCCACACAAAATCGAATGGTTATATCAAGCATTACCTTCTAACACACTGCTAGAGTAGCCATGTTTCACCTGCCTGCACATTAATTTCAAAGCCAAACTATCAAGTACTAAGATGAACTGAGATAATTAGTGTTACAAATCCAACATTTTTTAAAACCTACTACAGGTGTAGAAGCCTGAAGGGACCTGACTATATTGTTTAAATTTTCATTGTATGATACATTTAATGAAGAAGTTCCAAGATCAAAGAAGACTCTTCAGTTTAATGTAACCTTTTTTAATCAAAGAGTTAATTCAAGATATTTTGTTCTCCAGGTACAAATGCCTCTAAAACGGCTTCACTGGGACACGCAGTGGCAGTCTGCATGCCAAGATCAAGAGCCCTCCACTGCCTGTAATCCCAAATCATTTTTTCAAAGAACTCATAATTATCTCCTAGGAAAGCACATTTAAAAAGACCTTCACAAGCACCTCCAAAACTGTGTCACTTGGTTTAAACAAACAATAAATCATCACCAGAAAGTTTCACTGATGCTGTCTTCACCACCAGTCTCTAACTGACCCAGTTCCTCTGTACAGCTTTCAACCAACCAGGGTAAATTTTGGCCACTCTCATCCTCTTCCACCTACAAGTTGGTCCGAGCAATACTGGACTTTCAGGTATTTCCTAGGAGCTAGATAACCCCAAAGAAGAGGCAGCTCACAAAGAACACGCCTCAGACACAGGCTCCTTCTTCATCCCTAGAAGTTCACGGCTCGATTTTTCCAAGACAAGGCAACCAGAAGCACAGCTGACACCCACCACCCGTGCTCCCTCTTCGCCCCGCTCACAGACCTCTCTCGACACACCAGCGTGCCGAGCTGGAGCACACACACCCAATTCTGGTACCTTCAGGTACTCGCAAAGGGGTTTTTAAGGGCGGCAGGGAAGCCAATTAACAGCAAAGTTGGGACTATTCCCGAATCAACTTTCCAGCAGCAGCGCTCCGCAGGGCTCCGGGCAGGTGCCGGGCGGTGGGCACCGACTTTCCCACCGCGGGCTGTCCCCGTACCTTAAGAAGCCTGACCGAAGGGAGGAAGGCGGCGTGGCACAGCTTCCGGATGGTCCAGTTGAGCGGCCGGGGCGCGTCCGTCTGATTCATGACCCTCCGCGGGTCCCCCCCCGGGAGCGCGGCCGCGGCGCCGCCAGCATCTACCGCCCGCTCCGCGCGCCAGGGAGCGGGCGTCCCGCGCGCATCCCGCCCGCGCCCGCCGCGCCACGCCGCAGGACAGGGCTCGCCCGTGCNGCTGGGCTGGGCTGGGCCGGGTCGGGTCGGACTGGGCTGGGCTAGAGCCGGTCGGGCTCGCCCGGGCTGGGCTGGGCTGGCCCTCGGCGCCGAGCCTCCTTAAGAAAGCAGTATCCTGCGTAGGAACGGCGGCGCTCACGCATACCAAGTGTGGCTGCACGGAGGCGACCAGCCCGCTGCTCGGGGCCGGCTGCGCTGCCGGGGCGGGAAGGGGCAGCCCACAGAAGAAACAGGGCTGCGACTGCTGCTGCCTGCCCCTGCCGCCCTCCGAGGGCGGGCGGGTTGGCCGCTCCCAGGTGAGCCGCGCCATCCGCCCCGCTCCCTTCCCGGGGCGGGAAGCGGGACGGAAAGGAGATAATTTAAATAAAGCAAGCGGAGGGGGACTTGCACCTTCTTTCCCAAAGCATTGCGAGTAGAGGGAAGCCGGCATGAGAGGAGGGGCCAGCGCTCAGACAGCAGAGACTGGGGGGGGGGGGGGGGGCGGTAATTAATTCAGTCTTGATGTACTGATACAATGGACCTAGAAAGCATAGGTTCATTGATCTGGCGTAGGGTGGGTGTGCTAACGGCGAGTGGCAGCGGTTAGAAGCTATACTATGCATGTTAACATACAGGCTCTGGCCAAAAAAAAAAAAGCAAAGCAAGTTCAGAATTCAGCTTATGTTAATATCCTTATCTATGTGCAGAATAACTCCTTTAAACACACGGAGTAATAGTGCTGGAGCATTCAGGTGTAGCAAAGCATGTGTCCATTTGGGGCAGTAAATGGCTTTCCCAGCTAATGAAGATGTTCTTGATGCCAGCTCTTCAGCTAGACGAGAAATACCTTTTCCCCACAATATTCTTGGAGGGGATGAAAATGAGGGAAGAGTTAGAAATTGCAGAAGAAAACATCCTGTAAAAGAATGGGAATTTTTCATTTTGCTAGTAATGGCCAGTTTTTACTCAGATTATTGAAGGAAACAGCCACTTATCAGTAGAGTTTAAATCTCTCATAAATTAGAAAATTCACCTTCAATTGACTGGGATAGATTTCGTTGGTCTGCCATTTTCCTTTTAATCCCCGTAGTGCACATATTTTTCTTCTCTATTTACAATTTATTTTTATTATTGTGACTAGATCCATCAGCAAAAGCTGAACAATTCTCCAGATGAGGGGAAACATGAAGAATATTTCCATGAGGCTATGCTAATCTTCCTGCTTTACATATTGCTGTCTGTAATGTTTTGCAGTAGGGTTGCAAATCTAAAACTCAATGTGAAACAGTACTTTTGGTTTGCTTTTTAAAGTGTGGTTAAGGACATGCAACTCTGGGGAGAACAGGGAAACTCAGTACCTCAGTCAATACTATCAGATCCTCCAACGTAAATGGAGGATTCTAAAAACACTGATGTTATCCAGTAAAGCAGAGGAAGGATTGTTCTTTACACCCCATTCTTCCTCTCCAAATGAAGTCTTGTCCATGTACATAGATCTGTATTCTCCAAAGCTCATTGGGGTTCTTGTAGAAGGAGCCCTTGTGCATTGATGTGGAAGTCTAGTACTTTTATGCTTCTTTTGAACACATGCACACCAGCCAGCTCCTCCTCGCTGTACCTTCTCAAGAATTGTATGAATATTCTTATTCAGCCTCAGGGTTGGATAAAAAATTCTTCTGCCCAGAATACAGTGTCCCAGAACATAATGCAAGACTCCACCAGAAGAACACTCTCACCTGTTCCACCCCACTGTACATGGTAGAATTATAAAACTTCAGAGGTGCAGAGACCAAGCTGTGGGTTCTCTGTGGAACAGAATGGGTAGAACATCAAGAGCCACTCCCTTGTGACAAAATTTGTGCAGATTAATTTCTGGTTATGACTGGGCAGCAAGTCTAAATTATACATATTTAAATGTCTTCTTGCTTGAGCTCTGAATGTATTTGTTTTATAAAAGCAGGAAAAAAACCCTTGCTGTTCAGAGTTAAATGAAGCACAAGTAAGTAAATACAGTTTTATGAAACTGGCTTTCTAAGGCTCCATGAAAGAGGCAAAATTAAGTAGGAAAAAAAAAATAAATCCCGACTTTAAACAGAATGCATCTTAAAACATGTGCGGCATGATAATTTTGCTTTATTAGAAAGGTAACATCCAATGACGGACTCACAACACTCCCAAGACCATGCCTTTCTCCTGTCTCCCACCTCCCAAGCCATGCTGATAATTTTGCTTTACCCTTGTAGATCAGGAAAGAGTTTCTTGGGAAGGTACCAGGCTTATTATCTTGAACCCTTACACATCTGTCCTGCATTAGACATCTGCCATAAACCAAAATGTTCAGCCTATGTGCCAGGGATAAAGAAGACAGAGGAATCATATCATGTTGCCCTTCTCTTCAATGAGTAGAGTGACAAATCTCTGAGGAGGCTAGAGATCTGAAGACAATAAAGAAACGTAACAGATAGCTTTAATAAACTAAAAATAGTGAGCCCAATGTTTCTTCTAGCTTCCACAGGGCTTCATGTCGTTGAGATGAGCTCTATCATTGCTGCCTTCTGCAAACAGTACCTTAGGGACAAGAGCTGTTATGTGCTGCAGTGTTTAATACACACCTACATTATTTCACAGGCCCATTTTCCATGGCCTTGTGCCATGCCTAGTCATTTATATTTGCAGAAAGTGAGTGCAAGAACACTAGCTTCTGTCAGTGGCAGCAAGGAAGCTCCAGTGGATAGGACTTTACCATGACATCGGAGCTTCACTTCCACCACAAAGTTCTTGGGTACCTGTGGATAGATCATTTAATCCCTGCTTGGCCTTCATCTTAATTAATTTTAACTTTAATGTATTTATTTTCCCTATAAGCAATACTGCAGTAATTTTGAGGCTCCTGAGTGTAAATATGAAAAAAGAGAAGCAAAGAGATTTCTCTCTTGGCAGCAGCCTCCACCAATAAGTATAAATGGTGAAGGCTTAGGAACCAAAGAGGCAAATTCTGAAAAGATTTTTTTTTTTTTTTNTTTTTTTTTTTCTTCCAGAGATGATGACAATGGTTAAAAAACAGTGAGAGATTAGAGAGATCTTGGGTTTTGTTTGTTTTATGGGGCTTTTAATGACCTCCATGAAAAGCCAGAGTTTGAATCTCTTATTCTGTCCTGGTGGAAAAAGCAAGCGCTCAGCTCAGCTCTTCTACAATCTGAGGCCCATTAGGAGATGCAAAAATATAGCAATCCCACTAGGATTTATGTTCCTACTTTGCTAGAGCTAAAAGACAGGGCTGCCACTTTCATATTAAAACACTTGGTCCCTGAAGCATGCTCACTGCACCATCAGTATTCACAACTAGTTCTTTGTCTCTTGCCAGGGAGCACCTTTGGTACCGCAGAAAGACATAACAAATAGAAGACAAATTCCATTGCTTCCTCCAATACAGAGAGATTTCTGTTCTTCTTAAACCTATCATTGATGAACAGCATTTTTGTAGATTCCTGCTGTCTAATGTGTTGATAATAATTCTACACTTAGAAAGCTCTGATACAGTAAACTTGAACACCTCTGGGTATGCTACAGAATGAAAAATTGCTGAGAAGCCCTTTAACATGCAGACTACTCTCAGCACACCAGTAATGCCCAGCATTTTCATCCTGAGAGCATACATTTAACAAAAAGGTATTATAGACTATAAACCCAGACACTGTTCTTCTATCCTGCCCAGATAACAATTCCTTTATGAAATGAGACCCTGTGTAAATGAAAACCAGAAAGGGCAGGACAATGAGATGAGAAAGAGGTATTGGTCAGCATGGTAGAAAGCAACCTCTTCTGTATGGCTGCTGCCTGACTGGTGACAAACATCAGGTGGAGGCAGGAGAGTTTTCCCATGATACCACATCTGTTTTTCTATCGCACATCAACAGAGGTGAGAAGAAAGAGACCTGTTCACAGTATAGCTATAGCACCTCTTTGCCAAAGGTTCCCTGCTCTTGGGGCACCTTTCCTGCTTCCCCAAGGGTTTGCACTACCCAGTGAGGTAGCAAATACCAGAGAAAATAGAACTACCCTTGTGCCCCTATGCTTGCAGTGCTCATCCTGGGAGTACTACAGAGACATGCTGAAGTGAAAGTGGTAGCTCCTCATAACGCCCTTTGACCATCTCCTAGATTTATGGAGGAAAAGGCAAGATGGCAATAGAAAAAGTAATTCAAAAGCTATTCCTTAAAAGTCAGAGCTAACAAATCATTTCACAAGTATATTCAAGAAGCATCACTCATACTACTCAGTCACTTCACAGGTCTGTATGCTGCATTGAAGAGTACATCAATGAACAGAAGCCTATCTTTATAACAGCAATAGTATTTTTTTCAACACATTCATCTTTCAATTTATTTACCTTAATTTTGTGTGATTTCTTGCAAAAATCAGAATAGAAAAATAAGTATATGTTATAAAGTTTGGATAAAGTAAGTTTGGTAAGTAATTTATAAAATTCCTCCACTGCTCTTGCATCCTTTCTATTCACAGCATGTGTGAGGTAGCTTTTTCTGCTGTTATCTTTGCTAAGGTATTTCAGAGGTCTGCCACATGCTCATACCCATTACTCCCTCTTCTGTAGACACCAATACACGTATTAATGGAATGTATACATACTTATTAAATGTTAATTAAATAGTTTGCCCTAGATGCAGGTAATTTTGTAGACGGTTTCAAGCACATGCATATTCTATGGAGCTATGAATTACAGCTTTTGGCAACTGACTGAAAAGCCAGAATAAAGTGTATTCTTAAGTTTTATAGGTGTATGATGAATATAAAATATGATTAAATTATTTTATATGCCTACTCACTACCACCCTGAGGTCACCTTTAACTGATATGCATCTGGCTTTTGCCTGGGAAAGCACCTAACTGGACTACCAGACTGCACAGCCACTGCAGAGAACCAGGGGAAGCAGGTTTGTAAGACACCAGGTGATCTGGGCAGTGCAGACACACCCAATGGTCCCTCGTCAGAGGTATTTTCCTAGAGACCCTATTAGATTGTTCCCAGTTCCAAAATAAACAAGTGGAGATGCAGGCTCAAAGTCAGACTGTAAACACAGAAAATGGAAGCTTGAGCAGATATGTCACAAGCAGCCTTCACCATTATTTGTGCTTTCACTTCTGCAGCTACTGGCAGAAAGTCCTGGTAATTTGCACCGCTTTACCTTCAGTTGCTCTTCAAGTACTTGTAAATCTGCCTAGACGTAACTATTGAAGCTGCATCCTCTTTAATCGCAGTTTGCAGCATTTTAGAGTTTCTCTTTGAAAGGGATTAAAACACACAGGCATATAACACTTTTATTTTGGGACTAGAAATGTCCATGGTTGATTGTTACTTAGAAACAAATACTGCATTTTAAATTACAGTCTATCTTAATTTAAATTGACTTTCAAGTGTAGGCAAGCTGTTAATTCTGTAGCCTCTACAGCATACAACTGAAATTAGGCTGCTCAAATATTCAGATTTCTGTTTATGGTAAAAGTTTCTCTCCATCTTAACCATCATGTTCTTATCTGCACCGTTTAACTTTGTGTTAATGATTTCTCAGTTTTGACCTGTAATCTCATTTTCTCTATCATTTCCAGCTCAGATATCAACTTGACTGAATTATGTTGGTGTATTATTTTCCTATGGATAAACGGGAAACATATTCTAGTCTTGATTATCTTGGTAAATAAAATGCAGAAAAAATATGAAACTTCATGGAAGGGAGAAATGCACCCTGACTGGTAAGCATTTCTGGAAAGACCCAATACAGCAACTATCTTGCAATAGGGCAGTTTTCATTTGCTGCAGGCAGATACACTACGCAAGAAGAGCATCTTTCTCACCTCAGCTCACAGTCCTCCAGAACTGGAAAGTAGTTTAGTATCCTTTGAAAGTGGCAAAGACTTAAAAGAATCTCTAATGCCTTCTGCTATGGGGGTTATAAAGAACCAAGATAACCAAATTATGTTTTCCACGTGTACTGTGTATCTGCACGCACCCCCCCCACCACCAGCTTTACCCTCCTCCCACAGGCAAAAGCCTTACCCTAGAGCAGGCACTGTCTCTGACGATTAAGCCTCTGCAACCACTTGGCTCAGCCTTTCAGGGTGGAGCACATTTGCTGTTTTGTAAGTGACCCATCTGCTTTCCTGAGAATTCCCTTCCACCAAATTTTTATTATCTTCAGCATGCATCAGTGCAGACAGCTAATTCTGTGCTGCCTGTAGTCCTTTCCCCAGCTGCTCAGTTAGCTGAGTACCAGTATTCCTATTGGTTTGAGGAACTAATCTGTCCAGCAAGTGCTTATGGTCAAAGGTGTCTGCTGGTGAATAGCTCAGTCACCAAAACTGAAAAGACCATACTGGGGCATGCTCACACTCGTGAGGGAACACCCTAGTGACTGGTGGCCCAGAACAGATAGAACAGATAGACACAGCAGGCAGCACCACAGATCAGTTATAGGAAGATTGTCAAATCAATTTAACAAAAACAGGTGTAGTGCTAACAACTAACAGCAAAAAGTTCTTGGTAAAGAGCTAAAATTATGCTTATTATGCTTATTACACAGGTGCTATGAATTAACTAACTGAATACTTTCATTAGGAAATCCTTCACAGAAGTTTCAGACTCACTGGAAAATGAAGCTTGCACAAGAGTTTTGAGTATTTTTTTCTCACACATTTTGAGCAGTAATGTCTTCTACCAAGCAGTGGGAAGATGACTTACAGAGCTGCTGATCTCCTGCATCCCCTGAGCAATTTGTTTTTTTTCTTTTAAAGAATAACACAAAGAAAAGTGTAAGATTGGGATCTTCATGAAGCTAAACAAAAGGGGAATGGCAAAAGCTGAACCAAGCTGTGCAACAAGTATTCTTCAAAACCACACTTTTCTTTTCAAATATGTGCGAAAGACTCCTGTGGTCTACTTCAAACTAACCACCTTAATCAAGTCCATTTTTACTACAGATTTTGTTCTGGTTTATTTTAAAAGTCACATACCAAGTCCACATATGCTCTTGTTGTATTCTGAGCTCACAAAGACGTGCAATTTCACACCTACATTTTCACTGGAACAATTATAAGCACATCTGGGCAGCAGCAAACTCTGGATGGTGCAGTATAGATATTTTCCATAGTGTCTGTTGCATTTATTATGTATTTGCGTTCAGTGACACAATGGCAACAAAATCAAAGTCTGGGGCCTTTTAGACTGATCACTGATCAAAGCTGTAGGAAAAGTAGTTAATGCCCTCCAGAGACTGTAACTTAGTTTCCTGAACAGGCACAACAGATGGGTGACACAAAAAGTGCCAGATGAGGGCAACAGTTAAAAGAGCAACAATTGTATCAAATAAGCTGTAGTCTCAGCTTGCACTTGCCTAACCACTTCCTGGGGATGCTGTTTGAAGGCACCAAGACAGATGCCCATAAAAATTAGAGAAATGGCCTAAACTGACTTAACAAAAAACCCTTCTCTGACAGAAGACTCAAACCTATCAAGCATATATACTGCCATTGAACATGACATTCTCTCATAGTGTCCTACATTATAGGCAATTTTTTACTGGAGTCTGATATTGCATGTAAATGATGTATTTCTGAAGTCCTGGGACTGTAGATAGTTAGTAAATGAGTGAAAAAAAAGGTGCTTATTGGGCAAAAACATTTTCCAGTAATTCTTTTCTTGGAAAAAAAGGAGAAGCTCTGCTTGTCTTTTTAAAATCTCTTTTGTTGTTGTTGTTATAGGATTTAAACCTCTTTTCCTGCTTAGAAGTAAATTATAGTTTGGTTCCTTGCTCGACAGAAATTAGGAAACCAGAAACTAAATCCTCATTGTTCTTTTTACATTGCATCACATATCTTTCTGAGCTTATAGATAAATTAAATCAGTCCATCTGAAAAGCCATCACTCACACTCCAAAAATGCCTGACCAAACTGTATTATGTTTTGGGGGGATTTTAAAATATTTACTGTTGGACTCTTGTGCTGAGTAGCAGCAATAGTCCCCTATGCATGCAGTTCTAAACTCAAACCAAAGAGCAGAGTGGAACTGGAATATAAAATTGCACTGCAGAAGAATCTATCTTTTTTGGTAGAGCACAACTGTAGTACTACTCATGACTGACTAACTACTCATTTATTTAAGGAGACAAGCTGCCCATGCTTTTCCACATCTCCAAAGAGAATATGCATAACTATTCAGATGTAGCAACAGCAGAATGCACAGGAGCAGGAAAAAAGAGCAAAAGAAAAGAAGATTATTTTTCATAAAAGTGTCACTCGGTTATGCAATTTGTCTCTGCAATAGCCTTTAAGCATACATTTTCTAACACTGCACAGTGATAATGGCTTCCCTATCACTACCGTAGAACTCTAGCCACTCATACCAAGACTAAATGGACATATCCCACAGGCAATATTGAGCTGCTGGAAAACTTTTCTGGAGGAGCTTTTTTTGGCATACCTAGCAAGTCTTTTTCAGGTTAATGTCCTCACTGAAGACTGTCCTGTAACATCCAACAGACATAGCGTATTAATTATTTTTAAAGCACTCAGTTATTTGAGTCCCATGATTTGTACAGTTCTACTGCAGATAGTTATGACAATTCTACTCCTAGTTATGAATCCTCATTAGTAAGATTTTCCAATTACAAAGACAATACATGTATATTGTATTTTTATTTCTCTACCACTAGAACCTGAAAATAAATTTGAGAGATAACAATTTCCTAATGCATGTTCTATTATTTCATCAAACCATGGTGATGCTGGCAACCTTAACAAATGAGTCTCTCCAGGACTCTGTGATTTCACCCTCCCTTTCATGTTTTTGGCACTTTCTTAATACGCTAGGTCGGAAATTTTGGCTTTGTGAATTATGTCTTAGTCCCAGAATGCGAACAAACAGATTCTTCCTGGTTTGTTGGCACTAGATTTATGCCTCTGTTGTGTTACATATAAAGTATCTGTTATATTTAGGACACAAGTCATGAATTATTTTTCAGATTCATAAAAAAGACTTTCTAATTCGTAATGGAACAGAGCATCTCTTCCAGCTATTAAGCTAATTCAGAGGAGAAAAAAGTGAAAACTGACTATTGAAGCTGTACAAACATAATCAAGTTAGAAATTCTTGGCAGAAAAGCCTTCTGGAAAATAACAATGAACATATGTAAAAGTATTTGCATCAAAATCTTTGATACCTGTTTTCCAAAATTATTTGATATTTGATACAAACTTCAAACAAGTCGGCTCTTGGGAGTATATTTTTATATGTGGAATTTTTCATAATTTATTAGTTAATATAATGTTTCTGTGCAAAGAAATGCACAAATTCTAAATACAATCTGGTTTTCCACCACAGTTCATGCAACAAGCAGGAGATTAACATTTACATACTCTCGGAAGAAATGTGATTTTCTGAATAATTTTAATATTTTCTACTTATTCTATAGATGTCCTCTATTTATCCTCTTTCAGGATTTGCTTTATTTTGTTTTACTTTATATTCAGACATACCCAGTTTGAGAGCTCTTAAACTAGTGTCTCCTCCGTTTGGTGTTCTATAAAAATCTAGAGATCAAAAGTATTAAAAGCATCATTTGTTTAGTATACTTTTATCCCCTTTAATTATTCTCAGCAGTCTATTTTCCAATTTTTTTAATCACAGTCTTATCAGTTTTTATCACAGGCATATAACTGTTTTATAATCACTAATAACAGAAAATCACATATTATGGCATTGCCTCTTGCACTACTGATGTAGTAGAGAAGAGGAAGCAAAATATAACCAGAAGGTACCTACTGACTTGAAAGTTCCATGAATTATTTAGCTTATCCAGCTACATGTTATAATTACTGTATCCAGTTTAACTACTGGGAGAGAAAAATGCCAGCTGAAATATCTTCAGACCTGAAAGCACTGCTGAACCCTGTGCTGGATAAAAAAGCCTGACATTTTAACTGGTGGTAAGCAGTATACAAATTCCACTTCAAGCATGCTTGGTACAAAGAGGGGTCAAACAGGTAAGAGAAAAGCCCAAGGCTCTCATCAGCCATTTTGACTTCCATATAGACCTCAATGTTTAAAAATATTTTGAGATTATGAATAGGAAGAAAAAGAAATTGTATTCAAATGCAGAGTGACCAATAGTGACCCTAGTTATATACTACATCTTTTTTTTTTTTTTTAAATCTACTTTTATATACTAAAAATAAATTGTCAGACTCATAACATATTTATAAAGAAAGCCTTCTCATGCGTGTATCCATGGCAACCTAGATTTATATTTTGAGCTCCAGAAAGTTGTTATAGCACAGCTTACATAAATTACTTTAAAGAATGTAACAAGATAAGATGGTTTGCTACCCAAGGTATTTTATTTGGCATAATATGTAATATTTCAACTATATTGAAGCATACAGGAAAACAAAATCATTGTGCAGTGGTTTGAAACCGGTCTTGTCATAAAGTAAACATATTTTTAATACAAGGAAAATGTAGATGGTCTTTATGACAAAGCACACTGGAAATTAAAAAGTCCCTGAAGACTTAGTAATTAAATATTAGCATGCCATGGTTGGGAAAGCAAAGAAACATAACAGAAATGGGAAGCATGCATTGCCTGAAATAAATAAAACTCCTTTCATTTACACATGTATGCTGCCTACTGGGATTCCATCTGGCCTGCTTTGGGTATACGCAACCTATTTTTTTTTTACTCTCTTACCTAGGGAAAAGGGTCTGCTTTCACTATACTGAGCATTACTAAAACTGCATTTCTGTTACACATACTTTTTTTTGGTGTTTGACTTGAGAGGTGTAGTATATTATTTATATAATAGATTAACACAATAGGCAATTTCTAAGTACAAAATGGAAACAGTGAGAAGATACTTCATGAGATTTTCCAAAATGAGTATCAGTGACTTCCCTACCATTTTGTTGTCAAATAAGTGTATTATCTACCTTGGAAAGAGACTGAGGAAAAGAGATACAATCATTTCAGTAACTGTTCAATACACCGCTAAGAATTCAAGTGCTCTTAACAGCTATAGCCCCTATGAAAATCATTCCATGCAGCAGCTACTGCTTTAGACTGCAAGCCAGCACAGCCAAAAAACAGACAAGCTCTTAACAGTCTTCCTTTGACCTCTCTGTTGAGAGAAAAAGTTCTCAAGGTCAGCGATGCAGTGCTTGGGTGACACATTGCCAGACAGCCTGGCACTGGGTGGATTTGTTATTTCTAGACCCACACTAGGGCCTCAGGGGCTCTGTTCATGGGGGATACCCAACTGCAGAGGTTTCTAGCTGAGGGATGCCCAACAAGGTTAAAGTGAAATTCAATACCTCCATCAAATGCAACAATACAAAGTTACTCTGTCAGCCCCATGCACAGGCTTCAAGGACTGCCACCCAGATATGAGCTGTGTTTTGCAAACTTCTGGTATGACCACAGGAAAAATAACAGAGGTTAGGCTGACACTGAGATGCCACAATCTTTGCAATCCATGTTCCTGAAAGCAAAACCAGCAGATGAGAGGGACATTTACCCTGCATGTGTCCCTAGCTGGTCAACTGTAGCTTTTTGTGGTCTGTGTCTCCTCCCTCTTATCCTGATGAGTGGGAAATAGTAACTGTATGGTTTCCCCTTCTTATCTGGATGGTGGCCTGAAAGTGCAGCAGAAGAACTGAGGGGGTCTTGGCAGCCCCTTTACTCTTTTTTCTCACTGTGTTAGGGCAAACTGAGGCCTAATTTTCTTTATAAATCCAACATCATTTTAGTTACTTATATAAGTATTTGTGGCCAAAGTTCATGAAATTCAGTAGTATTGTAAAAGTGTTAAGTAGGCAAAGATACTACTTTTACTGGAAGGATTCTGTACCAAAACATCATTATAAACATATAAAAGATTAACTGAATTTCTTTTGCTTTGAATATTACTGTAGATTACTTTCTACAGTTAAGTAATACATTTTATTTCATGAAATTTCATTTATTGACACTACTCACTACTTTCCAACTTTACTAATGTAGTACAAACTTGAGTCTGCCTTCAGCTTCTTTCAGTTCTCCCTGAAAGAGCAGAAAATGTGCAGCAGAAAGTAAATCCCTTAAGAGCCATCATCATTAATAATCTTTCCTAAAATTTTGTGACAATAATGTGAAAACACATAATAGCTCCCATGATGTATAACAGAAGAAACCTGAGTGACTGATTTACTGAAGAATGGTACTGCATTTTAACTAAAAGTCTGAAGAATACTGCTACTTAGTACATGTGCAACAAGATGAGTTCAAGAGTCCTATGTCCTGTCCTGCCCTAATCTGATTGAACTAGACACCTGTACCTATAATGAAAAGGTCATCCTTTCTAGAGAGCCTGTATCAAAAAACATATATCACAAAGGCAATGTAGCAATATTTGAATTTGTGTTATTAGTCAGATATAGTCATAAGTGGTCAATAAACCTTACACTGGTAAAAGGTTACACATTGCTACATCTTTGGTAAGTATTCTATTAGAGGAAAAAATTAAAACACATTTATGCAACTTTTATTCTTTGTATTTTAGATGATAGGTTTAGTATAACTGTTTAAACAATTTATTCATCTGCTATCCAACGGTTTTCCCTGGCCCATTAAACATATTACCTAACATATGCCCATCAACCAGCACAATTGACATATATTGTTTTTGTTCAGATAGCAATGGCTCTAGGGCCATCGTGTGTAAATACTTTTGAGGGTTAAAACCTAAAACAGATGCCAAGCTATGCAAGTGTGAATTTACATAAAATTCCGTGCAATTTAAATGCATTAATTGAAACTATTAAGCAGGCTCATTTGGTAGGTTTCCTCTGGTGTTAACCAAAAAGAGTGTCAAGCAATTGTACACGGAGGAGTGGAGAACCAGTGTTTTGGATCAACATTTAGATACCATGAAGTTAGGACTATATCTCTGCTCTACAGTTATACAGTACACAGAAAATGAAAAGCTTTTATTTTGCACTGTTTCAATAACAAATACAAATTATCTTGAAAATTACAATTTTTCAACACCACTTTAAAATATAGTTCCTGATGAACTGCCCCTATGAAGTAAGCTTGAACAATGTCACATGACAAGGGCTGCCTACAATGAAATGTAAATGGAAATAAGTGTTATTAGTATAAATTTCAGAGCCCAGTGTTCTGCCTTGGTGCTGGTTTTCCATGTGTTTAAATGCTCTCTTCTAATGTGATTCTTCTCCACTAAGGTAAGTCTTCCTTTCTGTGGACTTGCCCACTGCTCTCTGTGGCCTTAGATTTCTAAGAGCATGTCTTACCAGCAAAAACTAAAGCAAAGAAAGCACCAAATACATTGTTTTTCCCATCTCCTGTGTTACCAGGTTCCCTGCCCCATTTATCAATGTGCCCACACTTTTCCTACTCTTCCTTTGTTTCTGATACACCTGTAAAAACATTTCTTGTTACCCTTCAATTTCTTCATCATATTCAGCTCCAAATGGACTTTTGCTTTCCTAATCCCACCCCTGCATGTTCAGACTGTGTGTCTGAATTCCTTCTGGGCCACCTGATACTACTTCTACCTCTTGTGCACTTCTTTTTTATGTCTGAGTTTTGTCAGGAGCTACTTGTTTCTCCATGTAGGCCTCCTGATTGGTTTCCAGCTTGTCAGGAGCAGACCATTCTTGATCTTTGGGGTGGCTAACATTGAAAATTAACCAGCTGTCCTGGACCCTTCTTCTCTCCAAGACCATTTCCCACAGAATTCTTCCAAGCAAATCCCTGAACAGGCCAAAATCTGTGCTCCTGAAGTCCAGGGTTGTGATCTTGCCTTTTGCTTTTTTTTCCCCCCTTCTTTTCGGATCCTGAACTCATCATCTTATGGTCACTGCAGCCATAGTTGACCTTACCTTCAAGTCTTTGGCCAGTTCTTCCTTGTTCATATGTATGGCATTCAGCAGAATGGAGCTGTTTGGCTCCTTGATGAATTCTGTCATCAAGTTGTCATAAAACTGCTCCAAAAACCTACCAGATTACTCATGATTGCTGTGCTGAACAGGTATGAGTGTGAGACAAGTTTCTCATGAAGACCAAAGCCTGTGAACCTGAGGCTTCTTTCCATTTTTGGAGGAGACCCCAACTATTTCTTCCTGATTTGGAATAAATACATGCTCTAGGCTTGAAGAACAAGTCTTTTCCTATTTATGAAGCTGACAGTTTTTACAGAGAGGAGGAAAGCCTTTTCACACTTCAGAGTCTGTGGATGAACATTTGAAGATAAACACATAATCCTTGGCTCACAGCAATTATACCTGAGTCCTGGATTAGTTTGCTTCTTGCCATTGCAGGACTTTAATTCTAAGATGAGATAGAGTCAGGTACATTCACACTAGTGAAGCCCTGGTTGTTCTTATTTTACAAATTAGACTAAGCTTTGTAACTGGTAGACTTTACACAAAGTCATTTTCAACTCATTAATTAGGTGTTTTACATAAGAACATTTTTGGGTTTGGTTTACAGCAACTCCAAGTACTTAAACAGCCTCTTTAGAAAAACAAGAATGGTTGAATTTTTAATTCATACAATGTTTTTCATCCTGAAAAAATACAAAATTTAGCAATTTCCATTCTTTTTTTTTTTTTAAGCCCTACTTAAGCATCTCCCATCCTCTTTTACTGAAATGTAGACTTACCTATAGGTTATGAATGACTGGTTAGCTTTGCATAGCAACTGTACGCAATAGATAAGGAAAGGGAATGAATCCAGTAAATAAATCCTTTTCCATAGTACGTTATAACTGGGAGGTAAACAGCATGCAAATACTTACCCAGGACAGGAATGGTGAAAGTAGCAACACTCTTAAGGGATTGCTGTGAAAGGTATAAATAACCACACAGTAGAATTTCTTCTTATGCTTACATCTTAGGTCTACAAACCACTCTCCTGACAGGCCTGTATTAGAAAAGATCAATGCAGCTGCACTAAGAGCTTTCAGATGTTTCCACATCAGAGAATACTGTGGTTTACTAAATAACCATCAGGTAATAAAGACCAGTGAGGATTATATACATTTTTACTTTTTTGAGGAGACGAATTAGGATAAATAAGTCTAAGTGGGATCCTATAAATTTACCATTACAATTAAGCACCAGTTTATTAAAAATTTATATATTGAAAAATAGTATTGATTTTATTCTTGTCTGGGCCTTAACTGGCTGATTATCATTGTGGAGCTGCTTCTGTTTGCTATTCTCAAATAGTCACTGAGGATGTTTTGTAAAAAGTGGTGTTTTGCCTTACATATGTTGCTTCACAATTTCAAACAAGGGAAAGGCATTCATGCTGACATAGTTACTGAAGACCTAACCATTTTTGGAATGATTATTATTTGGCTCTGCAGCTCCTTGGGAGTTACAGACTGCTCCCAGTACACAAACTGTGCCTCTTGTCAACAAAACTCATTCCCACACACCACTCACTGTATTAGTATAGCCCGTGTCTGGCAGAGCTAACAGAGCGTGTACTCTCAAGTGGACTGCCTCTGTAATCCAGCTGTCTGCGTTAGCAGTGTGTGCCCACTCACAAGATGCTGTCACCCACTAGAATCCTGCAAGCTAGATGCACACCTCCATCTTATCTCTCAGTTGTGTTCAACGGGTAAGGACTTCACAGCTGAGAGATTCATGGATGCGAGGAGCATGGTTCTTACATTAACCGGAAGGGATCATCAGCAGCACCACGCAAGATCCTTATGTGGTAAATCAGTGGCATTGGCTGAGCTAGTTTTGCTGTATCACTGTGAGCAAGGATGGGAACACATGGAACAAAGTCAGGCTCCAGTGTGAATGTGCTGTTCTGGAAAAAAAAGCACAGAACCACCAGCATGAATGCTGTGGTCTGTCACCATTTCAATACAGTGACCTTTACAAGCATTTCTTTATGTTCTTTATCCATAAGACAGATGACTGGCAGGTATATATGTTTCAGCACTTGAGCTCTTAACCAGTAATAATATATGACTGAGGACACATTTAAATAGTAATGTGCATTTAATGTTTCATGAATAGAAATACAAAAACCATGCTAAAAGGTGAAATTTGAGTCTCCTTAAATTTCCCCATCTACTGCCTATTTCATCTTAGGGAATATCCACATACATGGAACCAATTGTGTCTTGAAATGCAATTTTTTACATTTGGATTTTAAATTATTGAGAGTGAGACAAATTCTGATAGTAACATAAATTCTATCTCTGTAAAATTAAGATAAGCACAGTATTTTTCACATACAATCTTATTACCATCTTACCAAGATAAGAACAGTGACTGTGACATGTTTAGGGACATCAGTGCATCTGGGAGGGCAAGGAATGTGATAACAACAGAAGATTGTGTCTATGTGCAATTAGATTCAGTCCATATTAAAACATCCTAATGTTGAGGCAGAATTATACACCAAACCTAGGAGAGAAAAAGCTATCCTGAGAAGCACATAGGAGATTATTCAAAATGTTCCTAGTGAAAAGCTTTCCAAAGGTGTCAAATTTGTACTTTGATTCAGCTTCCTCGCATGAGAAAAGAAAAGCCAACAACTTCATCATGGTAGTGCTTTAGAAAGGAAACTTTCTGAAAACAAATAATGAAGAATGAGAGCACAGAAAGCATTTTTTTGAGCTTGGGTCAAATTCACAGCACCTGTCCAAGAAGATTTCAGAAGACCAAAATCAAGTCTACATGGCACTACAGGATAAAGATGATGTTAGAAATAAGAGGGCATCTTTAAAAAACCAAAGTCATGTTTAAGGAAGTGTAATAAAAAGGATTATCACCAAATCACCAAACGGTAGGGGTTGGAAGGGATCTTCTGAGATCACCTAGTCCAAACCCCCTGCCAAAACAGGGGCATCTACAGCAGGTTGCACAGGAGTGCATTCAGGCAGGTTTTGAAAGTCTCCAGAGAAGGAGACTCTACAACCTCCCTAGGCAGTCTGTTCCAGGGCTCCGTCACTCTCCCAGTAAAGAAGGTTTTCCTCATGTTGAGGTGGAACTTCCTGTGTTCCAGTTTTTGCCCATTGCCCCTCATCCCATCACTGGGCACCACTGAAAAGAGATTGGCCCCATCTTCCTGACACCCATCCTCCAGATATTTATAAACATTGATCTGATCCTCTCTCAATTCTCCAGGCTAAACAGACCTAGGCCTCTCAGCCTTTTCTCATAAGAGAGATGCTCCACTCACTTAATCGTCTTTGTAGCCCTCTGTTGGACTCTCTTCAATATTTCTCTGTCTCTCTTGAACTGGGGATCCCAGAACTGAACAAAATGCACGAGATGTGGCCTCACCAGGGCAGAATAAATGAGGAAGAGAACCTCCTTTGACCTACGGGTCACNTTTAGCCAGTTCTCAATCCATCTCACAGTCCACTCATGTAACCCACACTCCCGAGCTCCCTATGAGGATGTTGTGTGAGGCAGTGTCAAAAGCGTTTCTGAAGTTAGGGTAGAAAACATCAACTGCTCACCCTTCATCTACACAGCTGGTCATACCATCATAGAAAGCTATCAGATTAGTTAAGCATGATTTCCCCTTGGTGAACCCATGCTGACTACTCCTGATAACTTTATTTTCCTTCATGTGCTTGGAGGTGACCTCCAGAATCAGCTGTTCCATCACCTTTCTAGGGATGGAGGTGAGGCTGACTCACCTGTAAATGCTGGGTCCTACTTTTTGCCCTTTTTGAAGATTGGAGTGACACTGGCTTTCCTCCAGTCCTCAGGCACCTCTTCTGTTCTCCGTGATCTTTCAAAAATGATGGAGAGAGGCATAGGAACATCAGCCATCCCCCTCAGTACTCGTGGGTCCATCCCATCAGGGCCCATGGATTTTTAAGTGTTTAGTTTACCCAAATGATCTCTAACCCAATCTTCACCGCCCAGTGGAGAGGCCTCCTTCCTCCAGACTACCTCTCTTGCCTCCAGTGACTGAGATTCCTTAGGGCTGGCCTTAGCAGTAGAAACTGGTAAATTCTGTCAGGTTAAAAACACAAGGCAGCAAAAAAGATAATTTGAGAAGCACTTGCAGAAGTTATAAACACACACACACATACACATACACATAAATTTGCATATTTAAGTACACTATGGAGGAGGAATTCTACCAGGGCCTTTGTAAAGCCAACAAGTGACTGACAGAATATAAAAGATCTCCCAGAAAAGATAAAGTTATAATGGAAAGCAAACACAGTTTTCATAGCTGTGTTCACCATGGGCAGAAGGAGGTTTCTTATGTTGGGATCATTTCTGAGGAATTCCTTCTACCTTCAAATGAAGCCAAATGAAATAGAAAATGCATTGACAAAAGGAACAATCATAGACCACTAGGGACAGATTACATTCAACTTAAGTTCGTCTTTCTTGAAACTGTATGACATCAGAAAACTTGAAGGCATCAAATCTGATGGCAAATTTTTTACGGGGTTCAGGAAAAGATTCAGGGAAGGAAAGACCAGAAAGCCTCACACATTTGTGAGATAAAATACTCTAGAACAGAATCAATGGAAACACAGATACAGTAAAACCATCAGCAGTTGTCTGAAGGAAAGACATTTCTTGCAAACATAAGAGTTCTTCAGGATATTTGATATGGACATGGACAAAGAAGATGGGATTGATACAGCTTATCTGAGTTTTCAAAAGGCACTTGAGAGAGATTTCGTATTACAGATCCTTAAAAAAAAACAAATTAGGAAAGATTAAGTGTAAAAGTAGCAGCTAAACACTAGTGGAAACGAAGATCTAAGTTGAAGGGCAAGATTTTGCACTAAAGCAATGTTCCACAGTGCATTTTGGTCTCATGCTATTAATCAGATTTATATATGCCCTAGAAAAGTATAGAATGGTGAGTGACAAATTTACCAATATTTGCTATTAAGATGGTGCCCTAGCATGAAGAAAGGCAGAAAGACCTTACTGATAAATGATGAACTTTCATGCACATAAATAATGCATGCAGATAAATAATGCATATAAATAGATCCCAATCCTAATTTTATATACCTAATGATAGTCTCTGAGGTGGCTTTTACTAGTGAAAAATGGGATTTCAGGATAGTTCCATGAAAATGTCATCTCAGAGCTCAGCAGTGATAAAAAAAATTAAATAAGATGTTGAGAATTGTTACGAAAGAAAAAAGCTTAGCAGCATAATTGTATTTTCTACTATATACATCCACAGCATATTTCATCTTCAATGTTGTGTAGAGTTTGATTCTTCATCTTAAAACAGTATATAGACTAGAAAAGTTCTGGGGAAGGTGACATTGATAATGTTAAGTGTAAATGGGAATAACTAAGTTGATAGGAGTCCTGGTTCTTGGAAAGAGATAAGCAAAACAGGTATGATAGACAAAAAATTGCAAATGGTAGAGCAAACATGAACAGGAAACAATTGTTTAGGGGTTTTTTTTCTTTACAAGAACTAAGAGACATTAAAGAAAACTAATGAGTACAAAATAAACAAAAAACCTGCTCCTTTACACAGCCTGTACTTAGTGTAGAATGCTTTGTCCAAGGAAAACAAAGATACATAGAAGTCACTGGGACATCAGAAGAAATTTAACAAATTCATAGATGAAATAAAAAGTCCATCTACATCTGTTAAATACAGAGATCACAACTAGGTCTGAATGGCACTGTGCCAAAATGCTGGAGTCTGGACAGAATGTCGTTAATAAGAGTCACTGTACGTCTGTCCTGTCCTCAGCGTTCCCTAATGGCCAATGTCAGCGAGACAAATGGTGTGGGTGGACCTTGGGATTGACATAGAAAAGGCTGTTCTTAGCCATGGTATGATAACCTTAACAAATGAACATTTTGGGATACACATCCTTGACTGTTGTACAAACTTGCCTTTAAAAGTTCTAGATGTTTCTAGCCACATCAATACTTAAGAAAAAATAAAAACTAAGCAGTAAGCTGATTTGAAAGAACAAAAATGAAGGAAGCTTAAAAGCTTTTTGCCTGCAGAGGGAATAAAAAATTTTCCAACTCCCTATGTCCCAATATTTGATGGAATGGTAGGTTACAATTACATTATAGATCACAAACAATGGGAAACTGTGGCACCCATGCCAGTAGAATAAACAACACTGTGTAGTAGTGAAAATATCTCAAATGTCACTGTTACAGTAAAGCTTTCAGATCTGCAGTGGCCAGAAATTTTATTTGCAAGTTGCATAACAGGAAGCTTAGGAAATTTCTGCCGTAAGTGTGACAGCTATCACAGTTAGGCAACCATAGCAAGATGGATACTTCTTAAAAAGTAGGTTTTTCCTCACTGGATCATAATGCATCTTTGTTACATTCCTTATGTAGTCTTAACTTTTCCTTTAACTGCCTTCTTGTGACTAGGAACTTATTAAAATAAATGTAAAAGCAATTTCTCCCTAAGAAGGGATTATACCTAGCAGGCAACTGATAGAGCTTTTTGCCTGAAATCTTATTCAATAACCAAGTTTGAGAAGAACTTAGTCTGAGAAAAAGCTCTAGTCATCACCTTGATAATCAAGAAAATAAGGTTGTACAATTTTAGGTACAACCTTTTGTAAAAGAAATTAATTTAAAACAAGGAGGTTGCTGCATTTGCTGAGAAAGTTTCTCAGCATTCTACTTTTTGCATTCTTGCTGTTTGCTTTTCTCCCTTTTATTCTTTTGTTATCACAAGAATATTTGTACATAACACAACACAACAGTTTTGAAAAAGAAGAATATGCAGCATGTATCAGTTTGCTATAGAAGGAAAGTGGTGTCTTAGAACACTTAGCAAAATGAACTACAATACATGAATATTCTGGAATAGCTCTTCCTAGCTTTTATGAAAATCATATGATATCTGTAAAAATGTTTACTCCATTCTTTGCCTTTGTACTCAGTACAAATTGTACATCAGCACAATCCTGTGTTACAACTTTCAGACAACACAGTACAATTCAGAGAAATGTCACTCTTAGGCATGTTGGGTCTTTTTGTTGTTGTTTTTTTTTTCTTTTCTCAATTTTTCTGACATAAGTTCCCCATAACTACATCCTGCTGTCACATTTTAAAGACNCCTGCTGTCACATATCAAAGACAAATTGTCCAATTAATGGTGCAATATGTTCATTGATATAAGCTATTTAAAGTATCAAAATAATATGACTGTGCTAAGTAATCATCTTAATTATACACTCTCTTCCTACTCCATACCTTGAGCAGGTATCTTTAAATAATGCCAGTGTGAACATGCACTCTACAAACTCTACAACACCCTGAGATTACTGTGATACAGAGCATGTCAAAGGATGACAACTGAAAAGTGGGATTTTTCTACAAAATCACAGATTGATATTACAGATTGTGTGGAAACCACATTGAGATGCATACAGATGTAGAACATCAGAACAAAAAGACAGACCAAAGCATTCCATTTGCTAAAGGCAGTGCCTATGAATGAGTGTAAGAATAAGGCAAGTGAACACATACAATGGTGAGGGGTGATGCTGTCCTAGCACTCATACATTTACAGCTTCCTGAGTTTGAGGTGGTTTGTAATTCCTTTGCAGTCCTGAACTTCTGTGAGCTTCTACTCTGTGAACATTGTCCAATCTCCCACAAAATTCATTTGGCCTTTCTGTATCAGCAGCACCCTCCAGAATACAAGCCTGAAAATACTTACACAATCCAAATGATTTGTCCAAGGGGTCAGTTCTTGTGAAGATATCTATAAAAACTTATTGTGAAATTTAGTAACTTAAATAGTGGGGAAAAAACTGAAGAAATAGAAAATTGCTTATACACAATATCTTTATATCGAATATGTC
>VYZX01001663.1:0-42665 GCA_013401335.1 Brachypteracias leptosomus | reverse complement strand
ATTTTGGAAAAAAAATACACTTCTGTTGTAACAAGTGGTTTACAATTTTAATAGATTTATATGTAAAAGGAAAACAACAAACACTAACTGGATGGTACATTTTGTACAGCCTTTTATTTTTTCCCCTCTGAACTTCATATCACGTTATGAGATTGCTATGGGGTATCATGTGCCAAATTTGCCTGAAACACAGATATACATACTTTTATGCTGACAGCATACACTGAAGAACTTTTAATAAGAATAACATAAAACATCCTCCCAATGCTCTGCTATAAATAAAACCTGATGCATTTATTTTTAAAGCATGAAACCTAATAATACAGTTCTTTTCTGCAGGGGAAATAAATAGTCTTTAAAGATAAATAAACATACTAGGTTAGAAAGAAAAGAAATCATTGTGAGCAATGCAGTATCAGCCTATCTGCAGTGATTTCATCTGTTGAAGCTAGAACAAAATGCACTTCCCCATTTTTTATTTAGAGGAAGAACTATTACTGTTGGTCTCAGATGGCACTGAAATTGGTTCACAGCTGAAATTATTTAGAACATTCATCCATCCGTAATGAGTCTTTATCCGTACCATCTGATTTTCTTGCCTTCTCTAAGCCTCCTTTTGCTTCCCTGTTTTGCTCAGTTCCTAACTTACATGCCTGAGGTTGTCCTACTCTTCTTCCTGTGGAGATAGGTAGGAACCAGACATAAGGAAATGTTCAATGCCATTTCCATGATTTGCTACATGCACAGTACCTTGGGGATTATGCAAGATTTACCTAGGATAAACACAGGCATCTGTTATTCCCTAATGAAGTTTATCAGTGATATTTTGAAGAGCTAAAACCACATTTTGACATTGTTTGTGTTGCTGTAAGAATACCATAATATCAGCAAAATTTTATGAGTTTGCTCCTCCACATGAGTACTGCAGATAACTGCAAGAAACCCCTCCTGATCTGGAGAAAGCAAGCTGGAATCTCTGCAGAGGGAAACACTTCAAATTCTGAGGCAAGAGATAAGCAGCTTTGCATATTTTTTTCAGAGTATAACCCATATGCTTTCTAGCAATCCCCCAAGAATTCACTATCAATTGAAATTATTGTTCTGACATCTTTTATTTATGAACAGAAAAGGATATTGGATTTGGGAATTTAAACATTATCTTTTACCTTTATTTTGGAGATTATAGTACCCTTTTGATGCTAAATATAGTTTATCAGATGTTTTCAGTTTTAACTGCTTAATTAGATAGGTATCTATTATTATCCACAATTATTAACAGCTCTGATGTAGTTGTATTTTCTCTCTGAATGTGAAACTAAGGATTACTGTCAATGCAACAACAGTGTTACCCACTCTCAGTAAATTGCCGTGGCTAATACTGTATCAGTCAAGCTGACTGCCTGGCTGAGAAACAGGCAGAGAAGTAAAAGTAAATATTCACCAGTGACACTATTGTTCATCAAATGACAAACATCAAATGGACCAAATGTGTCTCAAATATTGTCACCTTTTGCTTCTTGAATGTTTCTGTACCAGTAAAGGCTATACCTATGAACCAATTGAAAATATTTCAATACTAAACTAGGCTTAAAATTGTGATATTCCTCAAACATCTCCTCAGTAACATGTTGAAATCACCCTTCAGACAGAGACTTTTAATCAGAATGACTGTAAATCAAAAAAATATTCTGTGACTTTGGTTCCTGTGGCCAAACTTCTGTTCACTTCTTACTGAAAACATAAACATGTATGAGTAGGTATGTTTTAACATTGATTTTTAGAGTAGACACTCAACATGAGGCATTGTTTCATTGATTGATGATCAATGCAGATTGACAAACTGCACTACCTCTCTCCAGTCTGCCCTCAAAATATTGCTATTTTGTCTCTTGCTAAAAAATCAGTTGTTCATGCTTGAATGTATGAATTCTGAATTTTATCAATAATTACCTCTAAATGAAATACATGTGTATTAACTATAGGTCAAGACAGACTGACAAATGAAAAAACCATAGACTAATGAACAACTAAGAAAGGATATATGCCTAGAAAGGTGCTTTTTCACTCAAATGTACACTTTCAGAAATATTAGATTATTATGATTCAAACAGAATCATTTCAGCTCATCAGGCAAATTCATTTCTCAAGAAAAAAAAATAATCTGCTAAAATACATTGCTTTTCTCTCCTACAGAGCTTCATGGCTACAGCATCTCTAGCACATGGAAAATTTAAACAAAATAATTTCCTTAGCATTTCTAATAGCAAGCAATTGCAAATGTGGTGTTCTTTCTATCTGCATCTGTGTTAGGTTCATTACAGGTACTGTTAAGTTGGATTATGCACAAAGCTGAATTTAGTGTCCTGCATGACAAAACAAATAGCTACAAGTACACCATCAAGAGTTTTATTTAAAGGAAGAGCTAGTAAGAACGAATGTCTCACTGATGCTAAATGTTTCAAGAGGTGTTAGCGAACAAGGGCACCCAATAACAAATATGTCAAGAAGTCCTATTTTGAATGATTAATATTATAGAAAGGCTCATCCAAAATATTTAGAAAGGAAATTATAATACAAAATGTTAAATCTAGAACAGATGGATAAGATGAAGAACACAGAGACTTTGGAAATAAAATATTTTCGTGATATTTTTAGAAAATCATATTGTTCTCCAAAACATTTTTTTCATCTTGTGACTTCATTGGGTCAGTTTGGCTTCTTTTTATCTTAATATAATTTAGATTACTGACACAATACAAATAAATGCCGAGAAACATCTGTGAATGAACTTTTTTACATTAATAAAATCTCTTCAGTTTCCTCGGGGTAAATATTCACCAAATATCCAATCATGGCACAGCTTGTGTAGGGGACCTTCTCTTTTATTGCCATTCTTTGTACTTGAAAGGAATTGCTTCCCTCTGGCTGTGCTTCTCAAATTCCAGGTGACCAGCATCTTATGATCAACCAAAACCAGAAAACATTTAACCCATTTCCCATTTTTCCTTATGTGTGAGCAGTTCTCTCTCTTTCATATTGCTCCACTGTCAATTCTTTCAGATACAACTGAAGAATCATGTGTTTATGAGGAAGACAAGAGATAAGAAACAAAGAAAACATGCTGAGAAAATGCTTAAATTCTTTACTGCTTTTTTTCTTTTTTTTTTTTCAAGAACAAACTGCATGGAGCTCATTAGCAGCTTTAGAAAATTGTTAAAGCTGAAGCAGTAGACAAGAGGTATAGGATGGCAGAGAAAAGCAACAAGCTGGATGGGGGTTCTGAAACAGAAGCAGATTCATGGGGCAGGGGAGAGACTTAAAGAGGTCACAGTTTGACACCCAGTCCTGTTGCCAGTGTCTGTGGCTCTGTACTACAAGCCTCATCACTGAATTTTCTGAAATTTCTCCTTTTAGATATATTCAATTACATCCCTGGTATCTCCCCCTACCTCCTACATTTCTCTCTTTCTCTTCTTCATTGATGAAAGGAAGATGAAGATAGATTAACAGATCGGTTAGTAACTAATTCTATTGTGAAGTATGAGACCATTATACAAACCACAGACTCTCATTATACTGCTTAGAAAAACCTTTTCTTTTTTGTAATATGCACTATAAACCAATCACACCATTTAAATAAACAACCTCAGAACTTTGTCAGCTATTGTGCTGTTTTTTCTGTATTGCATTATTTGTTCTTCTGCAAAAAAAAAAATTAAAAGTGCAAACATTGTTACTTAGAATTTAACATCAGCAAAATTTAAAGGTATTGGTTCACATTAAATGCTGTCATTAAATAGTTTTTATTTTTTAATATATCATGGTACATGAGTAGTAAGGTCATGAATAAAGCAGTATTTCTGAGTTTTAATATGCTTCATGTAAAGTCAGAGTGTAATACTAGCATATTTTATGTCAACACTTTCACCGGTGTACTGTAAAACAAACCCAAAACAACCAGAAATGAGGGAATTAAAAGAAAAAGATAAAAACAATCATTAAAAACAAAAATTAAAACACATTTATAAAGATTTCTAGAAGATTCAAAGTTTTTCTATTTTTTTTAAAGAAAACTACAGCAATCATTTCCTATTCTAATTTTGAGCAATCAATAACTATCAAAAACTTTCCTGTGGTTCAAGAATACTGCTATAGTCAAACCATCCTGTCACTTCATGCAGAATCTCATCCAATAAGAAGGATTTAGATCTAAGTCTATGGTTTTAACCAAGAGGACTTATCAATCTATTTAACGAAATACTTGACAATTTCATGAATATTGCAGGAGAATTACCTTAGCTTAGCACATCATATAGAAAGGATATGCAGAAATGTCTATAAATATTGAACTTTGGAATATAGTTGAATTTTATACAGTTCAAAGATGATTTTTTAATCACCAGTGAGAGACTGGTAAATCAACACTGAAGAGGGCAAAAGAGGACTGTAAAATTAAAATTATAATAATACTCATAATAATAAAAAATTATCTTCACTTACTGTTAAAGGAAACAAGAAACAAACAAATCCTAAACATTTCCTCTGTGAGGAACAGGGACCTTGTTACAAAACACTGAAAGTGAAAAGGAGTAAGTAACCAATGATACACCCTTATTACGATCCTGCACACTGGAACCCATTTTACTGTATCTGTCTTACACCAAGGAGTCTTCCTCAGAAACTGTCAATTCCAATTTTCCTCCTTTCTTCATACATTCCCATTATACATACACGTTTTGTCTTAACAACTTGTGTTGTAAAAGTAAATGTGTGCACCTAAAATGCAAGGGCTTAAGAGCAAGGAACTTTTGAGGAAGGGAATTAAGTTAGGTTTCTGTTGCACATTCTGTACTGCATCCACATAGAGAGAGAAGTAGCAAAGCTGGACTTCCATTGGCTTCATTTTTGTGAGATTCATTTTCATGGCTTTGCAGGTTAGATTGGAGGTTATTTGTAGCTGCCTCAACTGTTTGGCAATGACTTTTTGAATGCCACTTTGTTAGGCTCTTTATACCTTAAGAGTAGTTGCGGAGACATGGGGAACATGGGGAAGAATCAGTACTAGGAAAATAGCTTCTAATGGAGAAAAGTTTATCAGCAAGCAGCTGTGCATGAATCCTTCTCCAGGGCAGATAAAAGTCTGGCAGAAAAGCATAGTTCCTGAAGGAGGAAAATCTAGCTGAAAATCTATTATGTATAGCTAAACCCACTATGAACACCATATACTGAAGCCTTAGGAAGAGTAACAGCTGAATCTGATCCTAAGTAAAAATATTGGTACTTCCTTCAGCTTTATATACTTCACATATTTATTAGCTGCTTCTTCTGAGAGCAAGAGATAGTTGGGAATGAAAGTTAGAATACGCAGTTTCATTAAAATAATTCCAGTCATAATTTAGAGGGATCTAAGCTATGGCTGTTCTTATACTCCATAAAATGTAATTACTTGCTACCAGAATTTAGTATTGCTGTATCGTGACATAGCACATCAACAATAAAGTCACAGGAAATATTTTGAATTACACATAAAATTTCCATCTTTCATTAGAAATGACTCAATTTTAAGCCATTCTCAGCTTTCTGCATCATTTAGGTAAAAAACCAAAACTGACACCTTCTTCCACTCACCTTTTACAACTCAATCTGACTTCATGCAAAATGCTAGAAAACTGCAGAGTGAGAAAGATGTGAGTGACTGAGCATTGAATTTCATAAGTAATGCTCTCTTTATATCTACATGTAATAAGCTACAACCAACTGAGAATAGCACTATTGAGATAAGACAGAAGAGGATGTATTTGTCCTAACACATGCAATGTATTCACAGAGAAATTAGAAGGTTGACTTGCTTCTAAGAGCAACTTAAAAATCATTAATGCTATGACTGCATGCTTGCTTTGTGTGCTGCTAGCTCTCTCCTTCCTCAGGCCAACACCAAACTCAGCAACATCCCCTCAGCATAACTTCATCTTTTACACATTCTTCGTGTTTTTGCTCTTTTCTGTCTCAAATCAGCTACCACAAGAGCCAAGGGGGAAACACACCCCTGAGAGAGCTGAGCAAGCTCCCTCCAACAGGAGGCTCCTCCAACTCACCCCAACAGAAACTCTTCAAACTGATAAGTTCCTGGTTGATATAGCTCTGGCCTTGCCCATCACCCCAACCATGACCACCTGGGGGAAGGCAGGGCCTCACACAAGTGGGCCAGGTTCTGTCTCTGGGGCCTGAAACCACTTGGAGAATAAAACATACTGCTGGGTTGTGACTCATCCATGGGTCAATTCCAACTCAGGGCCCACAGCTCAGGCCCCAACACTTCAAAACATGAACACATCACAACCCCTAGCTCTTTAGTAGGATAACTGTAGCTGCAAAATTAGGTTTACTAGAAGCTAGCTTGTATCACCTAATATGTGGTTTATTTGGGTTTTTTTATAAAGACTTAGATACTTATCATCAGCCTTCAGAACAGAGATTAGTAATATTCAAGCCTAGCAGAACTGTTGGTGCTAAGCACCACTACTGCCCTTGTTTTCAGTTTCCCTGACTTTCATGGCTCAAAACAAGATGGAGTTAAGTGACAGTATAGTAGACTTAACACACAATCCTCTGAGTATAGTATATCCACCTACCCTAATGAATATCCTTTAGAAGATTTCTGAAACCAATGGCATATCAAAGAGAATGTAGGTGAGGTCACAGGTATAGAAAATGTGCCTAAAGGACTGACCATTTTTTCCCCCAAATGTTGCTGCTCTTATAAGAGGTAGTTACATTTTGCAAGAGATTTTGCTTTGAAAACTACCGACAGATAGACTTCTGTGGACTTGTCAGACTACTTTGTCCTGGATGGGCATTTCACCAGAGCATATTGTTCTTTAACTTGGCTGTCCAGTGTTTGTGTTGTATTTTCTGGTGTGCTGGGATGTTTTTCAAAAGATAAATGGTGAGAGCTAAGCTGGCAAACTTCAGAAGACATCAGCAATTACAAGGCTGAGACAAGGTGCAGTCATGATTCATACTAAAATGATTCAGATGCAGGTAGCAAAGGGTGAAGAAATTGTTAACAGCATTATATAATTATTAACAGCATATTATATTATTATTAACAACACAATTTTACCGTGACGCTCAAGCCTACTAAGAGTTGTCCCGGTAAAAAACAACTCATCACAAATCAAAACACAGATTTGGGAAAGCTACCAAGTTCCATTTTCTTGTAAACAAATTACAACCAATATGGCTTATTTAGGAGCGGAAAGTTTATGTCCAATTAGGAAATTTAACTGTGATGTGGGATGAGTAGGAGGCTCGGTCTTGGATCATGAAAAGCAGTGAATCAGCCCTGGCTCTCTACAGCTTACATGTTTTTCCTCTCCTCTTGACTCAACCTAGCTGACCACTGAAAAGTCTGCAGGATAAGAGATTCAGAGAAACATTAATTTCAGCAACAAGTTGCAGGTCTGGTTAAAGCTGGTTATTAAAACTTCTCAGTTCCTCAGTTTACACATAATTTCAGAAACTGCAGATGCCTGTAAGTCTCTGATTTTTTCTAGATTTAGTTACACTACCTATACTTTAAAAATATTTTTCTGTTAGTTTTTGCTGTAAAAAATCCAACAGTCCAATAACAAGTAGGAAATGAATAATACATAAGACAAAGAAGTGAACAATGTCCTGCCGAGTAGAATTGTAAAAGTAAACAAGATGCAAATGGAGTTGTATCCTTTAATGATCTTAACTAAGATGCAGGAGGATCCTTAATATCAGTTATATAAACTGACACAGAGAAATAACATCCCAGAACATCTTAGATTACTCTGATATGATAAACATGGCACTAAAGGAGAGTCTAATGAGAAACTTTACCACAAATATGACAGTATTATTCTTTAACAAATACTCTCCTTCTAACTTAGGCAGAGAATTAATCTGATAGAGATTGAGAATTTTGCATGTATCACAAAATGGTGGCAGGATGGCTTTTAAAGTCCCTGCTAATATTTTTTCTAATAATTAAAAAAAAAATACATGCATTTTGCACGCAGGCTGGTGGCACTGGCTAAAGACTCAAAGGGTTTATAGCAAACTGCTTACATTAAGAGCAATTTAGAATAAAACTATAGGATGAAAGAATGATATTGATATTGTGTCAGAAATCTCATTTTAAGTGTTCCTATTACCAAGGTTGCACCACATAAATAAATAATGACTGCCAAAGATTTTTCACTCTTTGATAATTCACCTCTGGAAAATATTTTAAAAATAGATGATTACAGAATGCCCAGGCTAAAAAAAAGAAATCTTAAAAATAGGAAAAAACAAACTCAGTAGACAATATCACCTATTTATGAATGGCCATAGTAGTTCATATATTGTTCCACACAATCTAGTATCTTCTTTCTGTTAGCAGCACCAGTAGCAGCAGTGGGAATGACAACAGGGCAAAAGGATACTGTATTTCTCCCTAATGCAGTCCTAGACACTGTTTTTATTTGAGGGATAGATAACAAAGCAACAAAGATGTGACTTGCATTAAAAAAAAAATTAAGAAAGGAAGTAAGAATGGGACCTTAACAATAACATGAGATAGGCACCAGGTCTCACCTAGGCACTTTGGCTCTTTCTACAGCCAATGAGTAAAGAGGGGTGTGTTTTCTAGCATGGAAAAAATAGGGGTTTGGAGGATTTGCCCA
Source organism: Brachypteracias leptosomus (assembly GCA_013401335.1). Taxonomy (NCBI): domain Eukaryota; kingdom Metazoa; phylum Chordata; class Aves; order Coraciiformes; family Brachypteraciidae; genus Brachypteracias; species Brachypteracias leptosomus. The sequence goes on along the minus strand of VYZX01001663.1, from coordinate 33,969 downwards.
CACATACGTTGGATGTTGGCCAACTAGCTAACAGCAGGCAGGTCATGTAAACTCCTGCCCTATATAGTATTGATAATGCCCATATACCTCTTAAAATTCACAGCTCTCTGTATCTACACATCATATTGTAATATAATGCTTCTGGAATACAGCTGTTCTAGGTATAAAGATCATTAGAAACAAAAAAGACATGAGAAAAAGCTTTCAGAGACCACGTTAATACATTACATCTTTACAAGTAAATTTTTATAAATGCACTGAGGTTTTTACCCAACAGTATAATTCATCTGGATTATAGTTTAGAGGGGAATTGCAAATTACACCTTAGAAAAAGATAGTTCATATGCTACAAATTATATTATTAGTAATGATGCGGCTTTTATATGTAACAAAAACGTAGTATCACTTAAGTACTGTTAGCTTTCAGTTTAGCAAAAGCAGAGATGAAAAGCTGAAATAGTCTATTCCAATTAATCATAAAAGCACCATGCACATCTGTCCTATAAATAATATACATTTCTATTTCATATAATCTTTAGCCTTAACTTTTTAAATGTAGAAATGCTAGGAATTTTTCAATGGCTTTGCCATCTGTTCCTGTGGCTACCCAGAGCATAGAGTTGATTAGTTTCCACAGATCTCTGCTCTGTGCAGCGTTCATTATTATTCAAAGGATCAAGTCAGAGGGCAAAGAGGACCACAAAAAAAAGAGCAACTTTTATATAAAATTTTTTCTCTTGTCATACTTTGTGAAGAAAGAATGTAATTTATCAAGAAAGAATGTAATATAGCCTGTCTATGAGTACTTGCTTTATTGTTGTATGTTATCTCTGCTAACTTTTCTCCCAATACCTTTATTAGTAAACCCTAATTCTGTATTTCTGAAGCTGGCTGAGATAAGAACCTGTGGCAAATATGACTATTTAAAGACAGCAACAAGCGGGCACATAACATAGGGGCAGATGGCAAATCACAATGTTTGAGTCAAATGTACCAGGCAATTAATAAAGGGAAAATAGTTTCATACAAAAGGGCTGTAAAGAAGATTTTTATATTTCTCTGTGTTCCTTTCTTCCATGAAACTAACCCCAGATTATAACAGAAGTTGCTAATAACATTCAAGTTAGGGACTTGCTGTGTATACATGCTTTAAGGTCACTTCTAAACACTGATGGATCCTTAAATAATAACAACAAAAAAAACCCCAAACCCAACCAAAAACTAAAACCCTCATTGTCTAATTTGGTATGTTAACACACATTTTTTATTTTAATTCCTTTTGACAAAGTTCACCTAATGATGTTTTTTCCAGTTCTCAAACCCCATCCATCAGGATCACCTCCCACAGTCAGATTTTCAGAGCAGCAGTCTCAGGTTGTAGTTGATTTTGTCTCCTCGCACAGGTCTTTATTCAGTATTGTCTGTAGTCTCTCCCTACACCAGACGGAGGGCTGAGATGTTGATGATGTCTATACCCATACTATACTCTTTCTGTATTTTGTGCAAAGCCTGCTGGTGTTGCCAAATCCCAGAAGTTATATAAGCCATTAAAGTATTTACATCTGCTTCCAAATAGTCTTACCTTCCCCAAAGGCCAAAGAATCATAGAATCATTTTAGCTGGAAGAAATCTTCAAGATCATCAAGTCCTATCATTTACCCAGCACTTCCAAGCCCCCTGCTAAACCATGTCCCTCAGCACCACATCAACATAGCTTTTAAATCCCTCCAGGGATGGGGACTCAACCACTTCCCTGGGCAGTCTGTTCCACTGCTTTACAACCCTTTCAGTGAAGAAATTTTCCCTAATATCCAACCTAAATCTCCCCTTGTGCAACTTGAGACTGTTTCTTCTCATCCTACCACTTCTTATCTGGTAGAAGAGACCAGCACCTACCTCACTACAACCTCCTTTAAGATAGTTGTAGAGGGCGATAAAGTCTCACCTTGACCTCCTTTTCTCCAAGCTAAACAACCCCAGTTCCCTCAGCCGCTCCTCTAGACCCTTTACCACTTAGTTGCACTTCTCTGGACTCACTCTAGCACCTCAATGTCTTTCTGGCAATGAGGGGTCCAAAACTGAACACAGTACTTGAGGTGAGCCCTCACCAATGCCAAGTACAGGGGGACAATCATTTCCCTGGTCCTGCTGGCCACATTATTTCTGATACAGGCCAGGATGCCATTGGCCTTCTTGGCCACCTGGGCACACTGTTCACTTATATTCAGCTGTATGTCAATCAACACCCCCAGGTCCTTTTCTGCCAGGCAGCTCTCTAGCCACACTTCCTCAAGCTTGGAGCGTTGCCTGGGGTTGTTGTGACTGAAGTGCAGGACCCCACATTTGGCCTTGTTAAACCTCATACAGTTGACTTCGGCCTATCGACTCAGCCTGTCCAGATTTCTCAGTAAAGCCCTCCTGCCCCCAAGCAGATCAACACTCTTGTCCAACTTGTTGTCATCTGCAAACTTACTAAGAGTGCCCTCGACGGCCTCAGCGATTGACTCAGTCTATCTATTTTCATGTACTAGTATTGTGGTTCTCGTTCAGATTTTGGCTTGTAGCACTTTATAGTACATACAGTCTCAAAGAGAGTTGGCAAGCCTTTGCTTTAAAACATGTCAAAGAACCTGCTTGGTGAAATGTTGTAGGGTTTTGGTTTGGGGGTTGTTGGTTTTTTTAATTTTGCTTTAACAAATGCCTCTCTCACTGAGTGTTTTATCCCATCGTCTGAACCAGAGTTAGGCTCTCACCAGACATTCAGCTTAGCCTTCAGAAATTTTCAACTGTCTTAAATATAAGTACTCTGATCTGCTCTGTCTCCATGTATTAATCTCAATTACATTCAAAAGCTTATCATTCAGATTTTTATATAAGTAAGCTTTATTAGAGATAAATTCCTAAAATGTTTATAATGCTATTTCACTTATAATTTTTAGTTTGAACTGAAAACTTGCCTAAGCACCAATAGCATCAGAGCCAGCTGTTGACTATTGCTACTAGTGCCATTTTCCTGCAGAGTAAATGATTCCAGTATCCAGTACCATGACATTTTGGGAAGACTGCCAAATTAGATGAAGTTTTTAAACTGTACCCATCTTTCATACAGAGCATTTTTCCATTTCATTTTGGATTTGGCAGCATGTGTTATTCAGATCTTTGAAAACCAGCCAGATGGATCTCCAAATCTAACAATTGCACCAGCAAGAAGAAAAAACATGGTACTATGCTAAATAGGTGCTGAAGTAGCCTCAGTGACCCCCAAAACATGTCAACACTTTTTTTTTTTTCCACTCCACCTGAGTGCTAGGCACCTTGTTTGAGATATGTGGCTCTCAAACAGAAGTCTTCTCTGTACTTCCTTACTCTATCCCTCTGCTTCTTACCCTGGCTTTGTCTGGCAGACTACAGAGAAGGATAGTTCCTGATTTCCCCTTGAAAACATCCTGGGAAACAGGAATGCAAATAATAATTAGCCCTGACATCCCTAAGTTCTACTTCTGATATGATTTAAAATGTTCTCTATCTTTTAAAAATCATTATGCATACTGTTCCTACAACAACTGACCTAGATTGCTAATGAGCTTCCCTTGGTACTACTACAACTACTACTATATGAATGAATAATAATTTCCTGTGGGTAGATTTTTGTGTCTATGTTCTTATTCAAAGCTTGACCTGTCTGTCCTGGATTACATGCAGTGTACCAGGAGCTCTGGCTTTATGGAGCTTTTTTCCTGCAAAACCATTTCTTCATCATTAGTTTAGAAATGGACTGGCAGCTCAGAGCTGCTGCAGCAGCATGGAAAGAAGCCAGATGACAGTCGTGAGCAGATGTCATTCAGGTTTGATAGGATAATGAATTCCACTTGCGTGATCAAACATTCATGGATCTTAAGGGAAAATCAGCATCTCCATGTGTCAAAGTTCCTGTGTGCCAGCATGATCACCGCTTTCAAGGTCTTGTGCACTGCTGGGAAGGCTGTATCACATCACTGTTTTATTTTGGTCTTGTATTTCACGTAAGAATATGCAGTAACTTTGAAAAGTTTGAGCTCCAATGTGATAACACAAATCCACACACTGTGCTATATAAAGTAATTTAATCTTGCCTGATAAGATTGTTTAATCTCTCCTTATTCAATAATAACAGATTAAAATTTCAATAGGTGTACTTGCCTGAGAAAGAAGACTATTTTTTCCTGGGTTATGGTTTATAATTGTTGTTTTTCTTTTTTTGTGAAAGTGGCCCAAAATATAAGCAAGACTTTTTTTAGAAATAAAATAAAATTAACCATGGAAACGTGATAAGGCTTAAAAATGTAAAAACTTGCTAATTATCAAGTGGACACTCTTGGACAGTGAATTACATAAAAATATGGGTGGTCTCACATGAAAGTTAATAGAAGCATGGTTAGCCTAGATGACTTAGTGCTGTACCTTCTCTCCTGCTTCTAAAGTCTGAGCCTACCGCAGAGCTTTTTCCCTATGAGAGATTTATGAAACTTCATAGATTCCGTATAATCTCTCTGAATTGTTTGTTGCAACAACACCATTGAGGTGGGTGAGGTCAAAAATGAATTCTGTGCAGCCCTCAAAACACTACAGGTATTTTTTTTTTTTTAATGTTTTTGCATATGATACATCTATGAACATGCCGTTGTCCTTCTTTAGGGGCTTCATGGTAAATGGAAGTGAGTTTTGATGTCTGCTGCACAGTTAGCAAATTCCACTTTTCTAGTTTAATCAACAGGTTAGCAGCAATCTATAGTCATTCCTGAATCCTGATTTACTTCAGAGATTATAAGATGTTAATTTACAACTGGCACACAAATTGAGGCACCCAACGAAAACTTAGAAGTAAGATTCCTATAATTAATTAACTATTGCATACATCTACATAGTCTTAACCAGTGCTTCTATCTAAAAGTAATCTATTATTTTCTCAAGGCTTAGACTACACTTCTCTCAGGTCCCTCTAGAAATACTTTTGACATATGTTACTTTAACTCTATAGGACAACTTGGACTCCATATTTCAGGGTATTTAACAACTTATGCAGTTTTTCCATCAGCACTACTGTCATGGTCACAGTGCTCTGCAGACAGTTATAGGATAAAAAGTTAATTAAAAAGGACCATTGTTTCAAATATATGTTCTTTTAGACTCTCACATAAAATCTTGTTTGCAAATAAAAAGGTGATTTAAAAAAAATGTAGGGAGTAGCTTTAAAAAAGTCCAGGAACTATTTTCTTTTATTTGGCCCCTCACAATCACAATTTTTTTCCAAGTCTCAGCTACCTTACAAATTGGTTGAGGCCTTCCACTATGACACCAACTCTACAGAACTAAAAGGAGCTGAGAATCCTTTTGGCCAGAAAACAGATACATTGACAGTAGTTATTTTATTAGAAACATATGTCAAGTTACAAACAGAAAGATCAAAAGATTTGCCATATTGAAATAGAACTCCAGTGAGAACTCAGAAAGGGAAACCTGTGAAAAATGATATTTATGAAAGCAGCACGAATCATATGGCCCATCAATGTCACTGAAAACTAGGAGTTTCCAAATAAATGAAAACCACTAACCGTGTACCTATAACTTCCTGATAAATCACAAACAAATAATCTTGGAGTGCAATTTAGTATGAAATTAAATCAGTTTAATACTAAAAAGGAATATTTGAACTTTTTTTTTTCTGTTTCTGCTTGTTCTATACTCTGCAAATCTGAAATAGTTCTTACTACCATATAAATCAAAAAGGAACTGCCTTCTGGCTGCTGGCAATGTTTTCTGTCTGTGGAAGTCTGTCCAGTGCAAGCTAAATACTGCTGTGGTTTAGCTACCAATGAATTTGGGTTGTGCTGGATAATTTTAACCTTTCCATCACTACTCTCTGTCGAGCTTTAGGGTCAGTCCACCAGACCTACAACAGATGCTCTCTGTTAACCCCATTTACCCCCCCAAATAGAGAAAGAGGATAAGGAGAGAGACTTATGGCCCCCTTCCCTTCCAAATGGGAGAGGAAGAGAATGAGAGAGAAGCTTCTGTATTAGAAAAGAAAACTAAAACAGCTTTAATGAAGATAACAGTAATATGGAATATATACAAATATATATAAAACCAGTATCTAACCCATCCTCCCCCTGATGGCAATTACAGCACCATCACCACTGAGGCTGTGGAGCAGGCACTGGGAAAGTCCCAGACTGGGCTCAGCAGCTGACGGGAACCGGGTTCAGGAACACACGAATCAGGATCAAAGGCAGGGCCAAGGAGAAAGAAGGCTGAAGAGAAGGATCCAGAAGGCAAGAAGGTCCCCCGAGAAGTCATAAGGGAGACCGAAGGGAAGGCCCTAAAGGCCCACTGAAGGAAAAAGCTCGAGACCTTGTGATGTCTCAGCTTTATGTGACGTATATGGGATGGAATAACTTGTTGGTCAGTTTAGGGTCACCTGTCCTGGTCGCTCCTCCCCACAGGTGTGGCCTTTCACTCTCTGCACCCCCCAATGTTGTACACAAGATCTAGCAGTGACCTTGGTCTGCACACACCAATCCTTGGTAGTAACTCTAAACATCAAGTGTTATCACTTTGAGAAGCAGACACTATCTGTGAAAACAAGCTGTTAGCTTCAGAAAGTACAGGTAGTTAGAAGAGACTCAGATGAAAAGTAAAATCACTGAAAAGAATTGGTTTGATTCTAACTCAAACCAGGACACTCTTCATTAAGCAAGTCTCAGTGGTTCTCTACCACATCCATGACACTTGCATGCGCTATTTCAAAAGCATGATGCTAACTTCATTGCATTTGGAATGCACTCATGGACACCCATCAATGCTTGCAGTTCTTCAACAACCTTTATGCGAGTATAAGTTAACACAATCACAAAAAAATCTGATTTCAGCAGTAGCTTTTTAGTATGAGGCACCGTCATAGGTGTGCAATAGTTCCCCACACTTTTCATTCACATCACCTTAACCTGAAAGTCCATGTGTTTATTTGAAAGATTTTTATCATCATTAAACTCTGAACAGTACCTTAAAAATGCTTCCATCCTAGAGCAGTTTGAGAAATCTTGGCAAAGAAATACTTTAAAAGCCATCTCTTTTCAACACCTCTTTGAATAATAAATTGTTAATAGGCGAACAAGAGATTATTTCTCCTATATAGTTTAAGCCAACTCCAAACAGATTTCTACCTGAGATGCCTAAAGTGTTTAGGAATTGGTTCTTCATGCTTAAAACAAAAGCATATCTTACTTGGAAATCAAGTTACTTTTTTTTATAACTGTCTTCAAAACTTATCTTAGCTAGATCCTTAGCAAACTGAAAATAATTCCTTCTGATTGACAGGATGATATTAACATCGAGTATTTTGAAAACACTTGAATCTGAATGATGCTAGTATAGCCTCTGATCAGATGTGTTTTCCCAGAAAACAGGTAATATTCATTTAACATGTTCACTTAGCCTGTATGCATCATCTATATTGCCAAGCTTTGTTGTGTTCAGGTCAAAATATCACCTGCAATTACTGAGAGCTTCTGGTTGATTTCACGGTTACTAGAAATGCATCCTTTTCCACAGTGCCCCTGTTCACTGCAAAACTAGTGACGTGCTCAGTCTGAGCTGTTAAGAAGAAACATCTTTCACACATCCCTAGCACTTGGGGGTTTGTTTTTGACACTTGAGAAAGACATTTGCTACTTATGCACAGTAGTCTTTTCTACTTCAGTTTGAGAAAAACATTACCTTCTGTCTATGTAAATGTAGCAAAAATAAGTACTTGAACAGGAGGCCACAGAAAACAGTGTTAATTAAAGCAGTATGTTAAAAAATTAGTGGCAAAATATCAACAACAACTAAAACAGAAAGCAAGAGTTTGTGAATGCTATTTCCTCTTTTGTTTCTGGAGTTCATTTACAGCCTGGTTTTCAGCTGCAATCTCACATTCAGGCTCTAAGGCACTGGGAGCTGCAGATGTATATTCAGCATATTTGAAAATAAGGCTGCAAGCAGCTTCCTTGTGCTCTGTTTATTTGTTCTGAAATCTAGGCCTGCTGCTGGTGCTCTTCTTACTTCTTTAGAACAAGTGCAGTTTAAGGGCAAACCTCTAGGAATACATTAAATATAAATTTCTTAGATGAGTTTAGTAATTGAGCTTAAGAGCTATTTTGACATTAAATTCTTGGAAAGGTCTCCCACAATGCTAGCCAGTGCATGCTTAACTGCTTTCTTCTGTTTGAGGTTTTTAGTTTAGGCTGAAATAACATCAGAGTAAAACCATTTCATATTATGTTATTCAGAAAATATTACATAGTAAAAAAAAATAATAAATTCTTAGGGCAAATCAATAGGCATCATTATTTTTTCATCATTTATCAATATTTGCTCTGAATGTTTGGGGGTTTTTGGCAAAACAAAATATAACCAGATAAACTTTTCTGAAGCAGAAAGCATTATCTGGTTGTTGCCTCTTCTAGGGATGAGGTGGAGTGGGTAATAAATGGAGGAGAAGCCTAAATTAAAATTTCATGGGAGAGTAATAACAAAAGAAGAGAGAGAGGTCCACACACACATAAATCCTGAAACCTAAGAATAGCCTAGATTTTGCTCACAACAAACTTCTATTGTCTAGTGGTTTTCTGGTAGTGAAAATTGCCTACAAAAATTGATGCATTTTATTTTTCTATTATTTGAAACAAAGCAGGCTAGGAAAGTGAATGCGTTAACATATTTTTGCATGCTAAGACACATTATTTCCACTTTTTGTCATTCACACCTTTTATATGGAAAGATACAAATGAAGATGGATAGAGTACAGCAAAAAAGTAATTAAAAATTCTGTATTTATCACTTAATTTCTTATTACTCATTATTACTCTAAGAATCTACATGTGAGTCACAGGACAAAGGATTTACTATTCAAAATAGTATAACTTTATAATAGTGTCAGTGCAATCTATTCAATGAAATTGTACATCAACGCTGAGGATGAGTATTTTAAGGAGCTGAAAGTACGAGTAACAATCATTCATCATAAATGCATTGTTCATTCAACATGAAAAATGAGGGATGTCTTGTGTCTGTTAATGTAGCCCATTAAGTATATCCATTAATACTGTATTTCAATGTCTAGTTCAATGTCTAGATAAAGTTATAGGCTACCAGGAGCCAGACCAAAAAAAACAAAGAAAAAACCCCCCAAAACCAGTAAAAATGCAACACAAACATTTACATTCCATATCAAGACAGAATCAAAACATTTTAGTATTTTCTCTGAAATTACTGAAAAGATATTTACTTGGGACTTCCATAGACCAACTGATTGTCTCTTACCTATCTGGTTGTTGAGATTTTTTTTTTCCCTTAACTCCTGCTATTATCTCTGTTTGGAGTGTTTCCTCTTCATTTAATTGTGAAATATTAATCAAGCCAGTGAGAGGCTGATACTAGAGTATCGCTATACTCTGTTGACCAGAACACAAATCTGCAATACTGAAAATGCAATTTCAAGATCCCACTGTAAACCAGGTAAAACAGAAATATCAGCTTGATCTTCCTGCATCTATAGTGAATCCTTCAGCCATTAGCTGACCATTGATGGCTCTAGTGTTTCAGAGCTCTAGTTTTTCTTTGACTAAAGCAACCATTTATGAAAAGTGATTTCTTGAAGCTAGTGCAGGCAAACAAAAAGTCAGTTGTGGTTTAAATTAACTGAAAATTCTCAGTCTGTCCCAAATATATTTCATTTAAAAATTCCTAATCTACTTTATTGCTGTATAGATATCTACTGAAATAATGGTGATAATAAGTAAACGGTTCTACAGTTTTTATTTTTGCTGGAATAAATATCTGATTAGATAAGAAGGATTATCCTAAGTCTCAGACTTTAAACTGCAATTTGAATGTGTAAACACAGCTGTCCGATATGCCTCCCATGAGTTATAAGGGAAATGACAATACTCAGACACTACTGTTTGTTTTTTAAATGAAAATAGGAAACTCCAAAGGCTCCTCCAGGAGAACTGTAAACACAGGGCAGCTTTGGTATAGTGCATAGAATATTACTCAAGGATTAGAAAGGAGAAGGAAGACATAATGGTCAGAAATAACAGAAGACTGAAATACAGAGAGGTTTTGTTAGCAAAGAAAAGCGTTTAGTGTATGAAATACTTGTCAAGACAGTAAAAATGTCAGCTGCTTCCTGCATTATCCATAACTCACTAAGAGGGAGAACTGTTTGAGTTGAATCTGTGTCAGACAGGTCTTTTTTCAAAATGCCTCACTTACAATAGTCACTGTTAAACCTACATCATGAGCAATGGAATTTAAAAGTTGAGCCCACTCTTACTATGCCCAGTATTTTAGACATACATAGTCCTTCATCAGAGCAGTTTTCTTTTCCCTTTCTTAGAGAAAACATACCTAAACAGATATAAGAAAACCAAACCCAAAAACAAAGAGGAAGCAAACTGGGGAATTTCACAGTTTATACTAGTGAGGGGCAGGCACCCTTCATAATTGCTGGCAGAGAGGTTTTACCTGAAGGAGTTCCTTGAATTAAAAAAATATTTCAGAACACCTCTGCAACCAATAATAAGACGTCCTAAGTGAACTGGCAATTTCAGACTTTCAGCACCTTTATTTCCTGTTATCTTTTTAAGGGCTTTTAATTTCTTTACCACTTTCATTAGTAAAACCTAATCAATTTGTAGACTTTTCAGATCCTACCAGAACAGCAATAGGCAAACAATTTCAAGCATGCTTCAGTATCGTTTCCTGTCTGCCTTGGTGTTTCCATCACAGTGGCCTCTAATTTCTTCACCTCTCTATCATCACAGCTGACTTTCTCCCTCTCCTTTGAACTCCTCACAGGTCTCAAAACACTCACACACCTTCAGTCAAATTTTCTGATCATGGGAGTATAGGTAGGAGATTTTAAAGCAGAAAACAAGGAATACAATGTAAGTCTTCACATGGAGCAGAAGAGACATGAGCAGGTATATAGCATCTTGAGAGAGCTTTCAACAGCTGATGGCAATAGTCAGGAAATGTAACATTGCACATGTTATTTAATAAAGGATAAAGAATTTGGGACTGAAAAGTCTCTAGCATATGACATGACAGGCAACCTTATGGAACAATAGGATTGAGAGTTTCAGACTTCTGCTGCCTTAAACCTATACCTCTCTCTAAAAACAGCCACACTAACTCCCACTGCTTGGCCCAACATTCTTTTCTCATTGGGAGATACGGGAACCTGAGAAGGTTCTTATGGGATTTCCCATAAATATATTTCTATCTCCTATTTGCTGTCAAGTTCAGCAGTCTTCCAAGCTAGAGATTATTTAACATGTCTTCTTTAAATGTTTTACTGCACTATGCCCTCTGGTCTTTCCTTGATTCTACAAAAATTTCTAGCCAACACATCCTTAGGCAAAGACATCACCACAACCACTGCCCATAACATTTTTCACACCAATAAGCCTCTCAGTCTCTGGCACCTCCCCATCCTTTAGTGGTACCTTAAAAACAGCATGACATTGCTATGCTCACAATGGCACTGCTTCTTCCATAGTTAGGGGGTTAACTGCTTGCATCCACATCCAAAAAGCTAAGGCTAAGAAGTATAAATCTGTTCAGTTTTGACACAGAATGATCTTTTTAGGGAGAAATATGTCTGCTAATACTTTACTTCTTACTATCTTGGTCTTTTTTGTTTTTTCTTTTTTAAAAACCACTAAGTCAGTCCATTTAAAGTAATAATTTTTTCCTGATCTTTTATATTCAAGATAGCACTTCTCAGCTCACATTGCAACCTTTATGGAAGCTGAGATTTTACACAATATTGGGAGAAATCAAAAGAAATCTATACTATTCATTTACCTGTTAGCTACACCTGACCTGAAAAGTTAGAATGTGAATGCATATTCCTTTTTACAACCTACGTACCAGTTTTGCACTCAGCAATGGAAAAGATTTTTACTTGTCGGCAAAAATACAGTCTACATAATATACATTATTTTCAGTAGATATAGCAAAAAGAGTTCAATGTTACTATTAAACCCTTCAGAGAAACTCTCAATTTTGAAAAATAAGTAAAATGACATAGAGCTGTGTTTCTGAGTCCTATAAGAAATTAAAAGAGAAGGTACTAGTACTCTGAATAGCCAGTGGGAGGCTACATTATGTCTACTATATTAAACCCTTCTGCTTCTTGTGTGTTAGTCTACTCATAGGCAATCATTTCCTAATGCATAAACTTAGCACTCTGATCTGTTGATCTGACTCAATCAAGATGCTAGATTTCATTCTCCACTTAATTTTTTGGACTTTATTTTTCTTGTTTTCTGCCTTGCAAATATGGATGCATCTTCTCCCTAACAACTCTAAAGCTTCTTTATTGCATTCTTTAAATAACTCTTTTCACTCTGATATCTGGCATTTTGGGTGGAGGAGGTGGGACAGAATAACCTGTTGGAACCTGGGTTTGTAATGACAGGACAAGGAGTAATGGTTTTAAGCTAGAAAAGGATAGATTTAGATTGGATATTAGAAAAAAGTTCTTTAATATGAGGGTGACAGATCAGTGGAATGGGCTGCCCAGAGAGGTGGTGGAGGCCCCATCCCTGGAATCATTCAAGGTCAGGCTTGATGGGGCTCTGAGTGGCCTGACCTAGGTAGAGATGTCCCTACTTGGATAGGGAGGTTGGACAAGATGACCTCTAGAAGTCCCCTCCAGCCTAAAACATTCTACAATTCTATTTGAATGGCTAATATCAAGATCTGAGAATGGAGATTTTACACAGCAACTTAATACAAATACAACCTAAAGAGCAGGAAGGTAGGAAGTGTCATACTGAAATAAAGAAGAAAAAAAAAAAAAAAGAAAACCCAAAGAAAGTGGGGAAGAAAGTCAGGAAATGCTGAAAAGAAAGAAGCAAAAAAAGCATAACATTGAAGCCACTATTCTCATTTACTGTTAATTCCCCTATCGAGTCCCATTGCCTGCAAGGAAGACTAGACCCCATTGTAGTCCAGAAGAGAGGGCACGATTACTCATTATGCTATCAGAGCTCACTGCAGAGAAGAATGGAAAGAGACAGTTATCTACAATCCATGAAAGTCTGAGATCGCTAGCTGAAGTGCTGGGGCCTGAGCTGTGGGCCCCGAGTTGGAGTTAACCTGTGGATGAGTCACAACCCTGCAGAATGTTTTGTTTCCTTTTTGGCTTCAGAGGCAGAAACTGGACCACCTGTGTTTCTGTGGGTCCGCCTTCATCCAGGTGGTCATGGTTGGGGTGGTGGGTGAGGCCAGGGCTACATTAACCAGGAGCTGATGAGTTGGAGGAGCTTCCTGTCGGGGCTGGTTGCATCTTGCTGAGCTCTCTCAGTGGCGTCCGTCCATGTGAAGGGCCACTGAGGGAGCCATCTCTGTCCATTGTGATCAGCCCCCTCTGTGGGCAGCAGAGGAGCTGAGCCCACAGGAACCTATGGTGGAATTTTTTGAAAGCAGACTTCTGAGGAGATGTTGCTGAATTCAGCATTGGCCTGTGTGATCAGATAACTGATGGTAGCATGAAATGATGATGGCTGAACCAGCACAACACTAGGAAAAATGATTCATAATGAGATATGACAGAGTCACCAAACTTTGAAACTTAAATTCACAGATAAAGTGGGAAATATTTAGTACTCAGAGAAATAAAAGAGATTTTATTTTCAGAATCAAGGTCAATAATGACATTTAGTACTGCTTCATTTGAGACAAGAGTATGGGTGGCAGCAGTTCTAATTGCAGAACAGCAGCTTTCAGTGCTGTATTTTCTTTTTTACTTAAAACATTAAATTGTAATCACTTGTGGGAGATACCCATGAATATCTGGATCCAAAAGATTATAAAAGTTCATCCTAACTTTTACAATAAGGACAATTATCCACGAAATTTATTCCTTCAAAAAAAGGTAGCTTTTTTTGAAAAGCTAATCTGAAGAGGGAATCTGGCCACGCCATGATTTTTTGAACCTCTTAACTCCAGAGTATGAAGAACACATTTTGTAGCTCAAAGTAATACTGGAGATCAGGAGGAAAAAAAACAGGTGAACACTCTAATTGTAACCATCCAAATAACAGTGAGACAAGAATATTGTTCCAGTTCTTGCCTAGGAACTTCTCAGCTCCTCTCTAGTATCATAGAGGTTTTCTACTAAAGTGTTTGCATTTATTAATCTTTTTTTTAATTTGCGAATAGAATGCAAAAGTGACCTGAAATGTTCTATCCTGGTAACAGAGATACTTGGGAAATACATACAGATGCTCACACCACATTCATGCCATGTCACAGCTTTTCCTGAGGCAAAACATCACTTTGTTTTGAGACTGCCAAGTTTCCTCACTTAGTGCACTGTTTGTCATTCAAAATTTGTCTGTAGAGTACCACAGACATCATGCTGGCATGAAAGCAAACACCTACCAAGTGGAAACTTGTGGCTGGCTGTGAATGCAATCTTTGTCTCCAGTAATTCTGTTAAAAAGGTGAAGCAAATGATTTCAGAAGCTGATCATAAAATAAGGTACATCTGTCATTCAGTTGAATGTATCCACCTACTCAGATCCTGACAGAGTTTCTTGATTCATGAGAGAAGCTCTGTACAGCAAAGTTCAGAGTGTACTACATTTCTGTGGAGACTCTAGACAAGATTAACCTTTGCATTGTATCATCCCCTCTTTCACTGAAAAAGGTGTATGTCTTGTATAGCACTATTAAATCAGTAAAGTACCATTAAATCAGAACCTTAATAGCCATAAATATGTTATGTGGATAGAGTAACTTTATCACGCTAGTGCTATGTTATTTTAGAAGTTGAGAGAGAAGCATGTTTAAGGACTATAGAGAAGTCAGGCTGGGAAAATCAGGCTTTACTGATGTGCTCTACCTAAAGTCTGATATGAAAATAATTTTATTATTAATGAGTTATGTACAGTAGTTCAAATATTTTCTCAATTTTCTCTTACATATCTAACATTACCCTTGTGTTCTAGCTGTTAATACTTTGAATAAAAATAATTTTATAATGATTAGCAGAACAATACAAAAACTCTAATTTTATTTATGTTATGTAAAAGGGATGCTTTGGGTGTTTGTTTTTCTTTTTTAACTCCACAGCATTTTTCTCACTTACACCACTAGTACTTTTTTCTCCAATAACAGTTCAGAGCAGCATGCCATCAGAGGGATTCAGTGTGCTAGAAAAACATGAGTGTAACTCTTTTAACAGCAATTATAAAACATTAATAGCCTACTCAGAATTATCTCATTCCTACAATAGATGCAAGCATCAAATAAATTACTGAAAAAAGAAAAAAAAAGACAAACCACCATGCACTTATGAAGAATATTAAAATACTTTGTGAGATGTTTCCCTGTTCACCTGTCCCTATGTAACACGTCTGTTTCTTCCACACCTAAACCATGCAATGTTAATAAAAATTGCATGTTTCTTTAACAAAGTGTTTTGTGATAGCCATATCACAAAATATGATGGCAAGAAGTGTAGCAATAGGAAAGATAAGAAATTCAGTATTTTATTCAGGAGCTTGAATCTCAAAACCTTCTAAAGCACTTTCACTTTCCTGGTTACCAGCAGCAGATAAAACCTGATACCATATTGTACTTGGAATAACCTTGACAACAACTTGTCATATATGAACACTAACAATTTTCGAAAACAATCAATATGTATTAGACATACCTATGACACAGAAATAGCAACCTTTTAGTATTTCAGTCACTAATACTTTGCATCAGTAAGTTTGATCCTAAGACCTCAGAATGTGTTAGTTTCCTATTGTTGAATCATGCTTGCATTCTGAGAAAAAAATCTTAGTGGCAACTGAAAAAGAATTAACAAATTTCAGCAACTAAAGGAAACATAAAACTGCTGACTAGAGTATAGGTGCTTAAATAAATCCAGCTTATTGCAAGGTGTTGGAGGAATGCGCAGAGTTCATGCTTTAAGAAAACTTAGAAAAATCCTCCTTAGCTCATCTTTAAGTAACTAGAAAATCAACACACTATGCATGAGGAGACAAATTACCACATGCGAAATATTTGAGGAAGGGTAGAATATAGATTTTTTCTTTTTTTTTTTCTTTTAAAAATATAAATAATTTCAAATATCTTTAGAGTGAAATGTTGCAATAAATATTCTTTAAGAAATGAAAAAGAGAGAGCATGAGCCAAATCAGATGAGTTCATTAAACTAGCCACATCCCTTAAGTATTTATGAAACCTGAGGAGAACCATGAGTTTATTTTTTTTAAAAAAAAAGCTTTCCCGTAGTTTGTAATTGCTAATAGGATGTTTCTGTCATCCTTATGCATGAATAAATAATGCTGGTAGATTACTTTAGCCACTGAAAAGGGCCAGGAAAATGCAGTTTTCCCGGTAAATGCAGTAGCATATTTAACAACTAAGTTGAATAATTACATGCAACCTAGACACATCCATTATAATTTTACATTTCCCATAAGTCATCACTGTAGTTTCTTTCAGCCTTTACCTTCTTTAAAGTTCAAAAAATAAAAAAATAAAAGAAAATCAAAACCACAAGTATCTTTCTACCCTTAATTGAACATCAAAATATCCACCTAGAATCCTGTTACATGTTGGCCCATTTCCCCAAATTTGACACCTGTGAGTTTGAACAATTTTGGGTCTGTAGTACAGCAAAACCTTGTTCGTAAATATTTATAAACAGCATGACAACTGTGCACAGAATATGCATTATTAAAATAAATGCCCTGTACAATCCTAATGATAGGATCCAGAAAATTTCTGAGCAGCATAAAAATGTCTTGCATTACAATAGTATCCCTTCAAACTCAAATTCTTACACTATCCACATTGTTTCTTCTGAACAGACGGTGTTGAAATCACTGGGGATTATCCTTTTGTTTATCTTGGAATTTCCCCCCACCCACATATTTTTAAAAATTCATTCAAGCTGTGTTTCTAAAAGAGGAGTATTTTTATTGCGTTGCAAAATTACATTTTCTATCCACAAAAGCATAAAATGTGTTGCATAACAGTGTCTGTAAGGGAATTATTTGACCTAAAAGTGTGTCTACAGGTGCTTGACTTTTGCTGTTCAAACTCTTTCACCACTTTTCTGCACCGTGGATTGATGCAAGGTTTATCCAACATGAGACACCTGACTACAGTTTATCCTCCCAGTGTTGAATGTGAATGGGATACTCTTAGCAGAAGTAGTGCTCAGCCTCTTTCAGACCATAAGAGCTGAATCCTGGTCCTACTGCATTATGGGTATGGTAGCTTTCCTCAATACAAACCTATTGGTTTTGAACCAACTCCCGTAAAAATGTGAGAAGCAAACAAGTCATGTCAGTGAATAAATGTCTCAGCTAATAAAGCTGAATCCCATCTGGAGAGGGAAAAGTGGGCAATGATGGCAAGTTTAAGTGCAACAAAATTAAATCAACCAGCATTGCACAAATACCTTGCTGTACAGATAGATTCATAATGTGTCTGTAAATGTCAGAAAGGGTCATTCAGTTCAATCTCCTGCGTGGATAAACAGCAGCACCTTCTTGAATGGATCACCACTGCATGGAAATGTATATATGACACAAAACTTCCCATTCTGATTTAAGAATTGCCAGCAAACAGTAGCTTCTGGCAACTCTTATCTTTTGCAATGGACAGTGCTGTGGTTGTTGTAAGCATGTGCTTTTAGATTAAAACTTGTCATCTTCCATCCATGACTTGTCGTATTCTTGTCTATTAGATATTATGTCATTTTACCAAGTGTGTGCTGACACTGGTGAAATCAACTTCTAACTTTCCACTTTGAGGAGCTGCTGGATAGAGCTTTCTGAGATGACTGCACAGTATAATGTCTCCCTGTTCTGTTACATCGCTCTAAAAAACTACTCCACAAGAAGCAATATCTATTTTTGACATGTTATTTTAGTTCTTAGTTGAGTTGGTACAGTGTTTGCATGCATATATCACTCTTATAACATTAGTTCTTGCTCCTTTATTTTTAACTGCATTATAAATGCATAAAACCTACACTGCAGTTAAATTAAGGAATCAGAATTCTGACTGCTCAATTGAAACAGACATTTCCCCAAACTCATGAGAGCAACTATTCAAAATAGTCTGTATGAAGTAAATTCTGTCACTGATTTGAAAGCACTTACCCACAAAGCCTGACAGTTGCCAATACTGAAGCAAAGCTTCTGCACACATCCTTGAAGCAGCATACAAACATTGCCTTTTCAGTAGTGCAACAAAATGTATTAATGTGGCAAGAATATCTATACACGTCAGGAATGCATCAAATATATGAAATTCCTAAAAAGAAGGCAGCCAATACTTGCAATAGAATAATGTAAAAAACCAACCAGCTCCAGGCACTCTTAAGGTTCACTGCAGAACTGTAAGGTGCACTAAAGTCAGGACTTATATGTTAAATGAAAAGCTCTTGGGAGAGCTTTTCTGACCCTAAGCATTGTCACACAAAGCCTTTCAATAAGTGACAGTTACTATCATAAAGTAACCCAGGCTGCTTACCGTACATTCTTAGACCCTGGTCCTAAAAATTTAAATGCAGTCAGTGTATGCACCTAAGAAACCTTTTGAATTCAGAAAGAAAACACTCTTCTGCAAACAGCAGCTCCCTTAATTGCAAGTTTAAGTCTATAGCTTTCCTTATGCTGACTCTGTGTAAAGATGCTCTCATTGAATTTAAAACAGAGCAAGTCATTAAATAGAGGAACTCTACAAATGTAGTAAGATAATTACCTAGCAAAATGCTAATCTGAGAAAAATGTTTCAATGTCCTTCTCTTTAAAAAGACTTTCTAAAAGACCTTACTCAACCTCATTGAGTAAACTGCAATCAGTTTATGAGTGTGGCTTCTTTTGGTTTCTTTTTACTATCAGGTTGTCACTTACTGTTTAATTTATAGTAAACATGAAAGAGTAAAGCAAATGATACACTTTCCCTCTCTGTATTTTAAAGAGAATTTTAATTCTGTAGTTTCTCAATCAGTTAGCAGCTAAAGATCATGGATTTTTTTCCTCTGAAAGGCATCATAAAACAGTAAGCAATCACTCTCACATAATTTACATTACAGGAATAGGTGGATCTTTGTAAATCACAGCTACTATTAAAAACCTAGTAGAATCATTTTTGTGTGTCCTGTTTGTTTACCAAAAGCATTTTTGGTTTTGTTTTAATATGGCAGCACCTGTCAGTTACAACACCCACAAGGGACTTTACGACTGACATGAAGAAATGCTTCAAGATTATAACAGCAAACATGTTTAAACATGACAAAAATCAAATATGATGGAATACATTCAGGGTGTCTTGTTATGAGCTAGTGTGCATGAGAACATGGCAGAACAGTAAAGACTGCTCGAAAGCTCCCTACCTCCACTGCTTTCTGGAATGTAATTCAGAATGGCAACACACTAGGTTCATAAAGACACTGATACACTTCAGTCCTGTGCAGGGCACATCAAACAGCATGACAATAAGTGAAAACAGGGACTGCACATCAAGTTTCTACAATAAAGCTATTTTTCTGACCTTTAACCATCACATCTTACACAATGGTTGATTCAGATTTCTTTTATTTTTCCTTAGGGAGCTCTTAATTGATTTCTCTTAATGAAGATTGAAGCATTCATTTTTATTTATAAATTTCCTATGATTTGTCCTTTGCATTATCAGATCATATAAAAAATCCTTATGCTTCCTAATCCTACATGTGGATGGGAATTCAGTTTACCTAAAGGTTTCTTAAAGGAGTAAAAGTATACTTAACATCCTTAAAATTTCCTTAAAACTCTTGAAATGCAGGAGAGTTCAGGAAGGCTAACTGCATCTTTTAAAATCCTAGATTTTAAATACAGCTGTTTTCCCTCCCATACTACTTCTGTATTTCTCTTTGTGGCAGAATAGTAGAGCAGTAGCAGAATGCCTGAAAAAAACCCCATTTAGTACAGCAGGAAATAGACTTTCACAGACAATTCATATATGGAGTAAGTTCAATTCACTAACTGTCTCAACAAATGTATTATTTTTCTGTCTGATTTATTGTTTGGGGGTTTTGTTTGTTTGTTTTGGTTTTTTTACTAGCTAATAAAAATAAAGCAGAACAGATAATATTCTGGCCCCTTCTGAGTTTATATGGAAAATCAGCATTTCTTCCTGAAAGCTTAATTAAGCCTCCAAAAAGAAACCAACCACCTAAAACCAGCAGTGAAACAAATACTGAAATTTTATTGGTATAAACAAGCATTTTAGAAATATGGGAAGGAACAGAAAAAACAGCAGGCTGAAATTACTTGTGCTGGAGAGTCATCAGCAGTTGAAAAAGGTTGTTATTGAGAGCTCACATCACTCTAAAGACACCTTGATAATGTCAAAGAAACAAACAGGAAGACCTTGGCCTTCAGAGCAAAGACTCTTTGCTATGTACTGCATCTCCCACAATGGGAACAGTGTGCAGCCAGGAGGAGCACAAGAATGAGAACTAGAAGATTCAGCAGCACAGTTCTTGGTGATTGCCCAGTACAACACTATCTGTGACTAATACTTCAGAGATGTCCACGTAGAGGAATAGAAGCCACAGCTGGGGCTGGAGGGGCAAGTAGTGGGCATGGAAAAATGAAACACATGAAGAGAAGTTAAGGATTTTTTCCCTCGACAGAGGAAATTGCCATGTCATTGTACAAAATGCTTCACAATGAAGACAGCAAACAGCCTTAAATAAAGTAACTCACTTTAGATTTCATGCAAGTTTGGATTAGCGAAGTCTTGTTCAATTATTTGTAAACTGGAAGTGTTGTAGATGCTGCACTATAAATTAGTGCATTAAGTCTCTGCAGTCTTACCACTATAACTATTAATGATCAGTAACTGAACTGCTGATTCAGTGTGCTCATTTAACCTTTCATTACTTAATGCACTCAATTTATTGAAACTTTTTTGCTTGAAAGCGTTCCACTAAGGTTTCATAATATTCCTCTGGTTTCCTCAGGTATTCCCAATTATGTTTGCATGAGGAAATGCACTTGACAGGTTCATACCTCTCCCATTAAGTATACTGATGTGTCCTTGTCAATAATTAAGGCTAACTTTATCCCTCTGCTTCTAGATATAACATGCAAATCATTGCAGAATAGGCCACTCTTTAACTCTTAGGCAAAGGAAGTCAAGGTGATTACTCTCCAGAAAAAATACCTGGTTTCCAGGACCAGGGGTGAGATCATGGGTTAAATTGTATCTTATTCTGTGGCCAAAAGGAGTTTGCTTTGTTTTGTTTTTTAAAGGCAGGTGATCAGCCACAAAGGTCTCCAAGGTCTTACACTAGACTTCCAGCACACAAAGACACAGTGGGGATTTTTCTAATTATTTTCAAGTTCTGGAACCCTGTCTGGTTTAATACACCGTACATACAAGTGGACCTGAAGACACTTGACATAGCAATGAAGGCTAAAAAACATCTTGTGTTTTGGTCTTACTCAAATGTATAAAAGCTAACGGAAGGCAGACCTGTGCCAATTTACATCAGTCTGTAAGCTCTCTCTCTCTGCTTCCATTAATTCCTTTTGTGTGTAAAAAAAAGTATCCAAAAGCAAACTGCATATGACACTTTTTATACTTCTATTTAATTGGAATAAACATCCACCTTTTGTAGGTACCAACATGAACTTCACAAGATTAATTTCACACTGGAGATGAAATATCTTTATATTTTAGAGACATTTTTAAAGTACACTTGAAGTGGCATATATGTAAAGGCAAGTGATGAGTTGAGTTTCTTTTTTCGGAGGAATGGGTCTTTACATTCCCCTGCAGGTAAATGAAGTAAATACAAAATGTATAACCAATAGATTCTGTGAATATTAATTTTAAAATGCTAGACTGAATTTAGTGTTGTAGCCCATGAGGCTTGTTACAATCAGTGTGATGACCTAAGCACCATCTTCCCCTATCTCAATGGGCTTTAAAATTGCTCCGATGTAATATTAAACAACTAATAAAATTATTTTTTAACAAGAGAGTATTACAAAAATAACTCTGCAGGCAGAGCTAAGCTTTGAGATAAAAGCAGAGCATGCCTCTCTTGCACAGCTTTGTGGGAGTCACAGTCCAGCAATTTAATAGTCTGTGCTCATGGGTCTCCAAGAAGAGCCCCAATATCCGCCTGCCTCCAATTTTGGTAAAGCAGAAGCAAAGCTGCTGCTCTAGTGCAAGAGGCCCAAGAAGGATCCCTTGTGCAACATGGCAGATTTTCGCCCAGCTGTGCTTAGGCTTAATTTCTGGTCAAATTTGCAAGCTAGCAGTTCATAAAGATTAGCAGGGAAACCAGGGCAAGGGAGGAAAATGCCTTGCTGCCTCTCAAAGGAGGAAGGAGTTGGCATAGCTAGGCCACCCTCAGCACAGATGGGCTTTGCTTGCAGATGCAAAGGATGCCAACTATCTGTCACTACAGGTGAATCACAATTGGCACTGCCGGCACACCTACCCACATAGCTAGGCCAAAACATCCCTCTCAGAACTGGAGGCATTTCTCTGGGTTGCCAGGCTCACAGGAGGAAGGCTTTGGAGTCTTGCTCCTCTGGTCAGCTTGTTGGGGCCAGGCCAGAGACGAGCTTTCAGGAGATAAGGAAAGTGAAGACAGTGAGGATATGTGAAAGAAAAAAATATGAAGACTGACACTGGAAAAACCCTAGACCTTTTAACAAAACCAAACTCTCAATGCTTTCTGAAACCCACTGTGTTGCTGAAAGATTATACTTGTGTAAGAGCCTATTCCTTCTTATCTGTCCTATTACTAGAAGTTTTATTACACTTACTGTGCTAAGTAAATGCCAAAAAAGCAAGTACACAGGTGCTCTTCAACACCATACTAAAGACAGTACACAGTGTGCTCTTCTCAATAAACCTTAATTTCTGTGAGAAGTCTCAATTCTGCAGATCAAGATTACAGTGTCTTGAACCCTCACAGAAACTGCACCACAAGAAACCTCCTCTCAGGTGATACTATTGTATAACTACTGAAATGTACAACTTCCCAGTTCTCTTTTCATTATTATCTTTCCAGACTTCATTAAAAATCTAAAATTCAGACATCTATATTAGTTTTTGTCTGCAAACAGAACATAGGCTTATAGACGCACTCTAGCATTAAGTGAAGCATTAAAATAATCTGCTTTGTGTAAATCAGCTTATTAAAAAGCCTCGTACCTGAAAACAATTGAAAGATGCCATCCAGTGGCTGAGACCAGCACGGAGTTAATATAAAACTGACGGTAGGATTCAACTACAATGACATCTAGTGGTGTAAGATATCAAATCAGTAAAATAACTTTCAAGAACTAACTAGAAAAGGATGTTTTAATAATATTTTTGAATTTAACTCAAATAGAAGTTAATCCACTGTATTATTTAAAATACAACTTGGCAGTTCTGTTGTATCTTATTTCTTTTCCATGACATAGCACATCATCCATTATTATTAATAATTCTGAATATCTAGTACCCACAAAAATTATTTTAAAGCAAAAATAATAAAGTAATGATGACTTCTACTATTCCAACAGCTTTTAAATTAATATTGCTTGTAAAGCCAAATGTTATACAAGCCATTCAAAAGTAACTTACTTCATTCATGGGTCCTATGTGTTTTAATCCAAAAGCATGTTTGTACAATGCAAGTTACAGGATGCCTTAGAATCTCTATTAAAAATACCCTATACATTTTTATATTGGATAAATTATATTTCTGCAGAGTCATATTATTTTTCTATCCAACATAGTAATATAGCTGGACACTTACAATTCTGTTGTGTTAATAAGAGTGAGTATTCTCATAAATGAAGTTTGAAATGGCCATTGTACATTGCTTTTAATTGATTATATTGAAATATGAATTCAGTAACTGGATGCAGCTTTTTCATATTATTGCTTGCATTTTCATATTATTTATTCCATTGCAATCTTTGATTCTGGATTCTGATAAAAACTTTAACAGAGAAGACATCGAGCTGAGTTTATGAAACACAGGTATTGCAGATTCCAAGAATACCATGCTCAATGAAAGCTCACCAGTGAAGGAGGGAAAGGATGAAAACAAAAAGACTTTTAAAAAGCTCCATTGGGAGACAGGAGCTAGATCTTAGTTACTTCATGTGACAAATATCAATATCAACTACATCACATGCCCATACAAAAGACCTGACAAATTCTGATCCTAGAGAAACAAGGAGCAAGGGCTCATATTTTGAAAAGTCTTTTAGTTAAGTACCAAGGTACTCTGAAAATCATTATTCAATTAAGGTGCATATTAACTGAAGAAGAAAGTGGTAACTTCTGCATTTGCTTATAGGGATTTTACATATTTTGTACAAGTTATGTACAGGTTGTATCAACCTGTATGATAAAGGTTGTATCTACCACTATACATCTCTGAACTGAACATTTGGTTCCAACAATAGTTATAAAATTATAGTGTTGGTTCAACACATTACACAGCAGAAGTGCTGTGCAAATAAAGAAACAAATTGTAAAGAAGGCTGTGCTTTCCTGGTTAGAGATATGGCATCACTGCCAGCAGTCCCCAATAACCCAGTGCTGAAAATACCCAGGCTTCAGCTCTGAAGGTGCCATGAATCTCATTTTGAAATATGGGTGGTGGAAAGAACAGCAACTGATTTATAAGCCAAGCCCTGAAGGAGTCATGCAGTTCCAGCCTTAGGTGTCAAGCTTGTAAAAGCTTAGGAGTAAGAATATTATCTTGGTAAAAAATAATAATAATATAAACAGATAGGAGATTAACAGATAACCAATTGGTCAATGATGTTCAATCTGAAAGAATAATACTCATACATATGCACATATTCTTTTTCTTTCGAATTTAGTCTAGGACAAGCTGAATATATTAAATGCAAGATGTACATTAAAAAACCCAAATACAAGCAATGGAGGAAAAGATCAGAGTAAGAATGAAGGATTAGCAGGGGTAGGGAGGATGAAAAAAAAAAAGGCATATTGTTTTTAACACAAACATACCATGTTCTATAGTTAGGATATACTGCTTGGCCACCCTAACTACCTGGTACCAAATAATGGCTCCATTACAGTCACAAGATTATGCTTAGTTTGACTTTACCTAGTTTACAGAGTTCTATACTGCCAATATTCCAGGAATTTTGAACCTGTATTATTCAAATACATCAATCACTATTGTAGAAAAACAATCCCATAAAAATGTTGTCCTCTTGTTAAGTGGCTCACCTTTAATATAAATGCTTAATTACTGGACTTGAGAATCTGTGTATCTAACTGGAAGTGGACCCGGCAGCATAATTTCACAGGTAAAAAACCTCTTGGCTGTATTAATGAGGTTAAATGTGTGAAAAGGTTGCTAAAGGAACTTGATGCCAGACTCCACCCATCATCTAAAAACATTTCTGTGGGCCCAACTTTGAGTGCAGAAGTTACTCCAATCTGTCAGAGCAACATTTATTAGTGGAATGTCAAACAATATATAAATAAAACAGTTACCTGAACATCAGCTGTGCCATACAGTTTTCTGGCTCTATTGAGAAACACTGTAGAGACAGCAGAGGTAACTGTTTTTCATATTAAACTATTTATTTTGTATTTAAAGAAATGTTCAAACGGTAGTATTAATTTAAAGAAATTTTTCTCAGAAGTTAAAGTCATAATAGTGTGACAAATTAATGTTGTCACATTGGGTTTGTCAGTTTGTTTGGGTTTTTAAATCAAACCAACAGTGACTGTTTTTTTTTTCCCAAAGAACTATAATGATTTGTCTGTACTCTCAAGACCACCCTTGAACTCAGCCCTGAGAGCACATAGAGCAACCTTGAGTTCATTTACTGCAAATGACTCATTAAGAAGAACTCCCACTTTTCTATGAAAAAATAGTTTTTAAAAAACTTGCTTTTTATAAAAAATAGTTTCTAAACTTGTTATATTAAATGGTTAAACTAGGACATTTTGCATTATCAGGACTGTTTTTCCAATCCTTTTCACTCCAAATGTTAATTTTACCAGCATGTCATGCATTGCTATTTTCAGGGGAAACTGTACAACTGTCAATATATTTCTAAAGTTGTTATGACTAGCTCTACTCCCGAACTCCAGTTTGAGAGTCAAAGTACATTAAATATATTTACCAGATGAAAAAGTTTCATTTAATTTTGGTAGTTGTGAATCTGGAAGTTAAAATACCATGAAAATGGATATATTAAGAATCATTTAGTACTACTGATACTTCAAAATATATTCCAGTACAATAAATCGTAATAGCTGTGTAATTCTCCTTCAATAAATATTAGGTGCTTTAAAATCTTCCACTATTCAGTGTTGTTACCCAGCTATCTACAATTTATTATCAAGCAAAGATATTTTTGCCACAAAGGGCACAACACAGACAATGTAATATAAAGGAGGGAACATGTGAGGGGCTAAATATCACAACAATCTTGGGAAAAGTTTAGCAGAGAGTGGGTGTATTTTTTTCTTAGCAAGGCTTAGAATAGGCATATAAAATCTGGTTGTGAAGCATTACAAAAAGCAAAATTCAATTTGCATTATAACAGAACAAGTTGTTCTTTCTGACTAACATGCAACACCCACCCAAGCCTCTAATATGCAAATTGAGTGCTTATATTACTTCAGTGTGAATTAAGAAAAAGCTGACTTTGAATTTTCTTTATACAGAAGCTGGAAACAGTTATGCCCCAATTCCACTGTTTTTTTCATTGAGTATTACTTTTTTTTTCTGTAAAATATTATTCACATTAATCATTCATTTTGTGATTTCTCTGGAAAAAAAAAATCTTGGGTACTGAAAGTAATTGGTAATTATGTTGCTGAAATGTTGTTCTAAAAGAAACACCAGAATAAAAAAATCTTTAAGACACACAAAAAAATAATTCTCATGAGTGAGTAACCTAGGAAAGTAGCCTGAGGGATCTATCTTCTAACTAGAGCTTCAGCTTTTTAAAAAGACAGAACTATATAGTATCAAATAGTGCTTAAGTTTTCATGTGTGGATCAAAAATGAGAAATAAATTATTTACGCTGAATAATACCTTTATGAAGATTAATGTTATTACACTAGTGTGTTGAGAAACAGTGCTACAAATGTTTAGGAATCAGAATAAAAGTGTTTGCATTACATGGAAGGAAAGGATTTTGAAAAATCACATTTAATATGGATTTAACATGGTTTTCCAGGATCGACTGAAAAAATATCTTTATTGTATGAACATAAGACTTTGAACAGAGATACTAATTGAGTGAATATTTGAATGTTCAGTTTTGTGACTAAAATACTAGTGGATGTTTGACAAAATGGTATAGATTTCTATGCAATACAGTAATGTGCCTATGTTACATGCAATACAGTTATCCATGCAACTGCAACCAATGAATTCCACTTTTAAAGGATGATTTGGTATTGTGAATAACCTTAGTAAAATTTTCTTCTACATTTCCTAAGCTATTGTGCATTGTTTCTATATAGCTACTTCTCTGGTAGTTTCTGCTGAAGTATAGAATCATAGAATCATTTAGGTTGTAGAAGACCTCTAGGATCACCAAGTCCAATCTTCATCCCAACAACTCTCTGACCTCTAGACCATGTCCCAAAGCACCACATCTACTCTTTTTTTAACACCTCCAGGGATGGTGACCCTGTCACTTCCCTATACAGTCTGTTCTAGGGCCTAATCACTCTTTCAGTAAAGAATTTCTTCCTAATATCCAATCTAAACCTCCCCTGGTGCAACTTAAAGCCTCTTGTCCTGTCATTAGTTACTTTGGAGAAGAGGCCAACACAAGAGTGTGTAATCCTTACACACTGTATTAGTTTTACATGAAAACCAATTACTAGTATCAGTATCCTGAAATATTCAAATAAAAGTTGCTGCAGCAGTTAATAGGACACAATAGAATTAGCACTTACCAAAAAGTACAGTCTAAAACCGTACATCTTAATGCAATACTGGTTACTGAATCAAAACCATGAGGTGTTGAGTGAATCGTGATTGCAATAATGAATCAAGTATTTTTCAGTGTTGTAATTTTCCCTACTCTCAGCAGTATTCTGTCATAGTTATTCAGAAAAATAAAAAACTCTTCTATATTCTGTTCTCTCATCTCAATAAAACTGCTGCTTACTTATCAGCAGATTCCCAAGACCTAACAGGGGGCATTGAGCAAAATGAAAAGTTAGTAAAAAGAGGAAAAATTGTTGAAAGGTATCAAAATACTGGGAATAATCCAGGGACAAAAGAAATCAAAGTTTATGGCAGAAAGGTTAATTAAAAAAAAAAAAAGTGTGATTCTTAGACATGTGGAAATATGTCTACAAATACAGTTACTGAATTTAATACAGAATGGAACTAATTAATATATTTCTAATAAATAAAATTCTACATTTTTAACAGCATATGGTTTTGCAACTCAATTATTACTGTTTGGAGAGGTAATACTAAAAACAATAAAGGAAACAGACTGCAAAAGGAAAAGAGTCACTGAGTAACATGGACATACTTTTTTCCTTCTAGGAAATTCTTTGGAAAGTTCCTCTGGCTATAAAGAAAGGATTCCATATACAAGCATAAAGAACTTTTCTTCTTTTAATTTCTACCAAGCGCTTATTCTGTATTTGGTAATGTATTTCTTGAGAAACATAAAAAGGGCAATAAGACACGGGAAAAACAATGCAAGTATTGTATGAGAAGACTAATTCACCAATGTCTTTTTAAAATCTTGATCAGAGGAATACCATTATTTCAGAGTATGCTCAAAAATTCAAACTGTAATAGCAAACAAATGAGATCTTTAATGCAGCTATTCAGTAACATACACCATTCTTAAGCACTGATTATATTTCTTTCTATTCACAGGTAAGAATTATTAATATCATTCAAAAGAACTATTGAAAGCTAAGTGCTGATTATGCTTCTGAAATATTTTCCAAACCTAATGAAACAGTGATCTTCTTCTCCTTCTGTAAAAGGAGAGTAAGAAACATTTCCAAGCTTTAGCTTATTTTCATATTTGACTACACCTTAAGATAGGTTTGCCTCGTATGGTTTGAGCAGGACTAAAGGACCTCCTGAAGCCACTGTCAATATTGATCCAAGCCTACAATCACATATATTTGTTGGATGATTATCAATAAAGTCCCTGTGCCTCTCTGTTCATACTTCTTTTACAATAAGTGCTTATAGAAATAAAAAAGAAAATTTAAAATACTGGCTTTGAAACTTCACAATAAGGTAGCTGTTTGTAATAATAAGGTTGTTGTGCAACCCATTTTTAGCATGAGACAAAAGTGTATTTAAAATTTCTCCCTACCTTGGCATAAAGATTTTTTTTTCAGTGATAAAATAAAATAAGCAACACAGGCCAGAAATAAAGATTATACTCTGTGGCTAGCCTTCCTAGCCATAAAATGTACTTTCCCTAGGTGTTCGTGTTTCAACTATTACTATCATTTTAAATAGACGAAAACAGTTGTTGCTATTATGACCTGTGACTACCTCATCCTAAGATTTGGCCAAATAAGTAGGTAGGCAGAAAGATACTGGCATTCTTACTAAAAGCATATGATCTTTTATTTTTATGACTGTTACCCTGCATTAAGCCTACATATTTTGTATTCTTGACTATACTATACTCAACTACTATAAATTGCTCAGTATGGTGCAATAGATAAAATATTTTTTGTTAATGATTTCTGTGGGATTATGTAGAGTTCAAAAAGATAAATTATCTTGCACTTTTACAAAGTCAAAGATTATTAATTCTCTGTCAGGAAAATGAGCTATTTTTAAAACTAAAATTAAACTGATTAAAATGATATTTAAAAAGTCAGAACTTCTCAAGCATTTTATTTCTAAAAAAAGATCCACGTTAAGTACAGGTGATACAATGTTGTATAATACGTACTTTACAAATTTTCAACAGTATTCTTTGACATTTTTGGCCAATTGTATTACTGTTGTGTTCTGCTGTCAAAAGTTTAGGTTGCATCTTTACTGTAAAGCTAATATATATTCCCTACTATATTGTCCAATATTCTGTCACTTAGTCTCACATTCACAGAATCACAAAATGGTAGGGGTTGGAAGGGATCTTCTGAGATCACCTAGTCCAAACCCCCTGCCAAAACAGGTGCATCTAGGGCAGGTTACACAGGAGTGCATACAGGTGGGTTTTGAAAGTCTCCAGAGAAGGAGACTCTACAACCTCCCTAGGCAGTCTGTTCCAGTGCTCTGTCACCCTCCCAGTAAAGAAGGTTTTCCTCATGTTGAGGTGGAACTTCCTGTGTTCCAGTTTTTGCCCATTGCC
Organism: Brachypteracias leptosomus; assembly: GCA_013401335.1. Classification (NCBI taxonomy): domain Eukaryota; kingdom Metazoa; phylum Chordata; class Aves; order Coraciiformes; family Brachypteraciidae; genus Brachypteracias; species Brachypteracias leptosomus. Next base: position 3,525 of record VYZX01001663.1, on the reverse strand, counting down.
CCTCATCCCATCACTGGGCACCACTGAAAAGAGATTGGCCCCATCTTCCTGACACCCATCCTTCAGATATTTATAAACATTGATCTGATCCTCGCTCACTTCTCCAGGCTAAACAGACCTAGGCCTCTCAACCTTTTCTCATAAGAGAGATGCTCCACTCACTTAATCATCTTTGTAGCCCTCCGTTGGACTCTCTTCAGTATTCTCCTGCCTGTTTTGAACTGGGAAGCCCAGAACTGGCCACAGTACTCCGAATGTGGCCACACCAGGGCAGAACAGACAGGGAGGAGAACCTCCATTGACCTATGGGTCACACTATTCTTAATGCAACCCAGGATGCCATTGGTCTTCTTGGCCACAAGGGCACACTGCTGGCTCATGATTAACTTACTGTCCACCAGGACTCCAAGGTCCTCTGCAGAGCTGCTTTCCAGCAGGTCAACCCTGAACTTCTACTGGTGCATGGAGCTATTCCTCCCCAGATGCAGTATCCTACACTTGCCCTTGTTGAACTTCATGAGGTTCCCCTCTGCCCAACTCTCCAGCCTGTCCAGGTCTCACTGAGTGACAGCACAGCCTTCTGGCGTGTCAGCCACTCCTCCTAGTTTTGTATCATCAGCAAACCTGATGAGGGTACATGCCATCCCTTCATGCAGGTCATTAATGAAGACATTGAACAAGACTGGACCCTGCACTGACCCCTGGGAAACACCACTAGCTACAGGCCTCCAACTGGACTCTGTGCCACTGATCACAACCCTCTGAGCTCTATTGTTTAGCCAGTTCTCAATCCATCTCTGAGCTTCCCTATGAGGATTGTATATATACAATATACAAAGTATATAGGTATATACAATGTATATACTTACATTTTAAGTAATTATGTACTTAAAATTAATTCAGGTTTACTTTGCATAATTCAGTGCAACTAAAATATATAGGTTTGAAACTTTAGGTTTTGCTTCTTTGCTGAAATAACTTGTTCTTTAGATTCATGTATACTAATATTTGTCAATAAAAGCAGCTTTTAATTTCACATATATTTATTCTGACCATTTATTCCACTCAGATATGTAAAAGGAACAACTTCAGTGCTTTGTTTTATTTCCAGTGAGTCCTCCTTCCACCTTCTTTACACATTGATTTTAGTGTAATAGGAAATAAAATTTGAAAAAAATTGAAACCTTTTGACTTTCCATTTAACATTTTCTGCTAACAGAGATGCCCAGGGAAAGTCTTCACTCTCACCTCAGATTGCTTTTCTGTCTGGGCACAAATCTCAATTTTAAACCTATTTCTGCTGGAGAAAATAATAAAATGACTGTATCTAACATGAAAATAGTCCTACAAATAACACGTGCATTACAAAATAGAAATAGTAATGTCATGCTGCTTACTTATTTGATGGGGACTTGATATCCTACTCAATTGATATGATAGAGTGGTTTACTAGTCTACGTATGGGCACATTGGGAATGGTTCCCACTGCATTGCCTGTTCAACATCTCTAAAACCTGAAGAAGTACCCAAAGCCTCTCCTGGAAAGAGATTCCTCCCATCCATTTCTCTATTGACCTTTCATGTAGGAAAGGCTCCTTCTCTTCACTTTAAGCAGCATATCTGTACAAACTACTTCCTCAACAAGTCCTCCCCAAATGCAGCCACTGATTTGGGCCTTATGTGGAATTTGACATGTTATTAATATACAATATCTGTGATGAGTATGCTGACGCATAACCAGTGGGAATATAAAGATAAAACACATGAGATAAGTATTAACTAGTCACTGTAAAAAGAATGAGAATTGGGAACCAGCATCTACAGTGCAGAACTGAAAGGTTTTACCTTCCCTTTCTTAGCCACAGCTCTGAAAAGATTTTAGAATGGGCTGAACACTTCACTATCAGAAGTTTTCTTTTTTATCCTTACTCACAGCACCATTGTGAGTGGGGGGAATTTTCATATCAGATAAGGAGGGGAGAATGTAGGGAGAGAGGCCAGCAAGAGAGCAGCAAGCTTCCCTGCCTGCTGCTTCAAACATCACAAAGTGTTTCAACTGGTTCACCAAAGTATCCTAAGTCATCACTGCAAAGACATCAGGAAGCCATCTCTTAGCTTAAAGAGTAAGGAGCTGAGAAGCAATTCTCAAGATTTTGAAGCTCTCCCAGAGCTTCGAGGACTTCAGGGTTTGATTCTGTAGCTGGGACAGGTCATTCTATGAAGTGTGACTATGTCAAGACTGTTGCTCAAATACTTCTGTCCTCAAGCCAACCAGACACACAGGCTGTAAAGTGGCTTTCTGTTAAAAAGCAGATTATGTTTCAAGAGCAGCATGCAAAATTAATGTTTCCAAAAGAATTTTACTTAATATAGAGCTTTTGACAGAACTTGAGTCAGAAAAATTCTGAACACTTCTCTTCTTTATACAATACACACCAAAAAAACCCCCATCAAACACAACAACCCAGCTTTCATGACATTAATCTAGGCATAGTACTGCTTTTAAAAACATGTACCTTCTTCATAAAAATCAGTGCTAACCATCCATTGAAAACCAATATAAATACTATCTACTTTAAATGTGTTTTGATGAAAAAGAAAACTTGCAACTTATTGAAATGTATTGCATGTCAGCACAAGCAGATCCTAGATATTTGTGCATGGTCCCTGAGACCAGCAGCAAACCACAGAAAAATCAGTTCTGATTACTCCTAGATTCTCATCCCTAAAACTTAAAATAAACAACATGGACATCTAATGTTTGGAAATAGCTGACATGATGGTACATGAAGAAGTTCCAGAAAAAGTTTATCTGCCATCTTATTTGGTAAGGACACAATACTGCAATTTCTGACATTTCAGGTTTTGCATGGGCAGGTAATGATGTTTTTGTGATATGTCACAGACATACTGAAGTAGTATGCTAAATTAAAAATTTGTCCTTAAAATGTAGCAGCATTTTGAGCCATTTGCAAGGAGAAAAATCTAATTCCTGGAGGAACCTTCCTAGGTGCTGTACCTTGAGTTCATTAACATATACTCATTTTGCTGGGGAAAACTGGCTGGATGGCCAGGCCCAAAGAGCAGTGGTGAATGAAATTAAATCCAGCTGGCAGCCAGTTGCAAGTGCTCTTCCATAGGACTCAGCATTGAGTCACTTCTGTTTAATATCTTTATCTTACTGAGGAGAAAGAGTGCACCCTCAGTAAGTTTGCAGATGACACTATGTTAGGTGGGAGTGCTGATCTGCTTGAGGGTAGGAAGGCTCTGCAAAAGGATCTGGACAGGCTGGATCGATGAGCCAAGGTCAATTGTATGAGCTTCAACAAGGCCGAGTGTCAAGTCCTGCTCTTGGGCCACAACAACCGCAGGCAACACTACAGGCTCGGGAAAGTGTAGCTGAAAAGCTGTCTGACAGAAAAGGACCTGGGGGTGCTGATCATCAGCTGGTTGAACATGAGCCAGCAGTGTGCCCAGGTGGCCAAAAAGGCCAACAGCTTATTGGCTTGTATGAGAAATAGTGTG
>VYZX01001658.1:11508-32580 GCA_013401335.1 Brachypteracias leptosomus | reverse complement strand
TTATATTGTATATTAGGAAAAAAATATTGACAAAAAGGGTTGCAAAGCACTGGAACAGGCTGCCCAGGGAAGTGGTGGAGCCACCATGCCTGGAGGTATTTAAAAGACATGTAGATGTGGTGCTGAGGGACTTGGTTTAGTGGTGACCAGGTTAACATTTGGACTTGATGATCTTAAAAGTCTCTTCCAACGAAAATGATTCAATGATTCTATAAAATACATCCCTAATGTGTGACTTGAGAAAGATACCTGACTGTGAGAAACCTGAAAAAGAATCCATTATAATTCTGAGTGTTCTGTGTTGGTAAACTATTAACTAGATGTGCTGAATTTTATTAATCTTTTGTAATATTTACATGGTTTCAGCATTCTTTCCATGTACTTGTGTCCTATAGGTGATCATTAAAAGACAACCAATGAACCCGTCTCCTTAGTAAACCTTTCCTCAAATTCAAAGCATACCTGCTTCCCATAAACTTTGTGTCATTTCTTCTTTTTCAAGTTGAACAGCATTGATTATACCATATACCAAGTACAAACATTCTTCCCTGCTGCCATTTTAGTTTCTGTGTTCACTTTGAGCCAATAATTTAAATAATTTGTTTGTTAAGTTAATATTGTCATTACCAGTAGAACCAGTAGTTTTTCCCACATTAGACAGTGATCTGAACCTCTTCAACCAATTCTGTGACTGGGTTTTCAGTATAGCCTGCGTTCTAATACTCTGTATTTACCTCTTGAACCTATTTACTGTATAATGTTCTTTTTTTAATATGTATATCTTTCTGCTTCTTGCCAACAGTGTAAAAATAAGAGGCATAGCATAAAAACTAGTAAAACTGACAGTCAGTTTGAGAGATTGGATGCATCTGACATATGAGCACTTAAAAGTGGCTATTTTTCTGTCATACTTATTTTATTCTTTCTGAGTCCAAACTAAATGTCATTAATTTTCAAGAGGGAAATGGTGCTCAAAAGGAGTTTCTTTTATGAATCTAAAGGGAGCAATGAATAAGATATTTTTTGCATGTGTGTGGAAAGGAAGATGGGAAAAATTAGGCATTAAAAATCAGTAATTAGGCAGTTAAGTGACAGTACAAAATCTGTTAAACATGCTGTAAAATTAAATTAAAAATTACAAGACCATTCCAGGGAAATTCTAAGCTGCAATTAGGATTTAATTTTTACAGTGTTGAAAAGAGATCTGATTTTTAAATCAGGCAATTCATCAGGGGCAAGCACCATCGTTGTTGCTTAAGGAAGGTGCAGAAATGTTGACTACAATGTAAGGTTATCCCATGAGAAAGACTCGGAGACAAGCTGTTCCCATCCTGACCCTCGCTAAGGGAACATGTAGGGCTCAGTGGCACTAAGGCTTCTTGCTGCCTGCCAGGGAACCCAGTCACCCTTCTGTAAATTTGGTTGCAAATGCTCCCTGCATAGTTAGAGCCTGTGCTCCCTTCCCTGGCCTGCACTACCATGCACTTGCTTTCCTCACGGTGCCACAACAGACCTAGCAAACTCACCAAGTTGAGGTGTGATGTGTCTGTGCTCTACCACTGGCATCTGTCCTGCTGACCTGGCAGAGTGAGTGATAGCTGCAGGGTGTGATATGCAGCATGGTGTGGATGTTCTTCTCAGGTGAAGCTCTGAAGGGATTGAGGCAGGGGGGAAGTTTGCCTCCTAGATTCCTGTCCTGTCACAGGATGGCAGGATGAGGCAAGTGCTCAACATCTACACTCCCAGCTCTGAGAAACCCTCCAGAGGACAATCTGGGCCGAAAATACAAGGAGTGCTTCAAGAAAACCTGTGAAAACAACCTGTACCCCTCCTCAGGGAAAAACAATAGGCATATTTTGTAAGGTTATGTTGTTCTCAGACCTGTCCTGTTGGAACAGTTGGGAAGGCAATGCGCTGTGGGAAAAGAAGAGGAACTGGCAGTGGGGTTTGGGATGGGAACATCACAGGGCAGGAAGAAGATAGTGTCTTCAACTCTGTTTTCTCCCTTCAGAATAGTATCACTTGCATATATCTATGAAACTATTCTACTTTAAAGCCAAATGCCATGCTCTCCAACCCAGTTTCAGATGTTTGCCAGAGAAGTGATTTCTTCTAGTTAGAGAAAACACATTTGAAAATAGCCACTTTGAAAATCAAGTATCAGATATTCATTGAGTTTGCTTTCCCAGAGCAGCCATCAGTTTCCAGATGCAGAGGCTCTCATTGATTTCAAAATTCCACATTCACTTTCTTTGCTTTCTCTGTATAAATCTATGGAGATAAAAACAGTGCACAGTGTATTAGGCAGGTTCTTCTTCACCAGTGACATTAAGACGAGGAACATATGTGATGTGGAAGCACTGGAAAATGACCAGCTGTGCTTTCAGTCTGTTCAGTCTGTTAATAGGACTAAACCTTCAGCTTTAGGCATTCTGGGGTACAGGTTGTAATGTAATAAGATATGTGGAAGAAAATGAAATATGAAATTGGATAATGTATTTAATTTACTGTGCTAATAGGCAGCAGTCTAGTTACGATGTTGCCAAACAAGCATATTTAATATTTTGCTGTGGTGAGTTATTCTGGGGGTAAACTAATTTACAGAGAACAGTGCCATTTGGGGAGGGGAAGCAAAAATGCAGAAGTCAAAAAATACTGCTCTTTATCACTTTTAAGGCAAACAAGATATTTAGAAATGTGTCGGAACAGACAAACTCATTTTATTTTTCCATAAGAAGCCATGCCAGTTTCCCCCCCTTTCTTTTTTATCTTAAGCAGATTACTCTCATCACCATTCTTGCCAACAAGCAGACTCATTGGAATATTTTTCAAAAATGAACACAAATATTGGATGCAAGCAGGTGGAATGAATTAATTATAAGCATATGGTTCTAACATAATGATTTCTGCGGTGTACTGTTGAGACGTCTAAGGGTCTAGCTATACAACATACTTTGGCAACAAAGCTGCTTTAAGAAATTATCAGTTATACTGATATAAATGTTTGTGAAGCCAGACTTACTGGAATGATACAGACTGAACACCCTGACACAAACACACACACATATTTCTTGGACAGTTTTTAGCTCTAAGCCATGGCAAGGATGTGGTTTACACTGTTCTCCCAGTTGTGTTAGCACAACTGAACATGGTGTCAAACACAGCAGGCAGGGACTGGGAACACTGGTGTTTCTTAGGCTAGCTTCACTCAGTATGTCATACAGCTGCACAATATGCCCTACGATAGCCTATATTGACTGCAATTCCAGGCTGCAAGTCCTTTTGTGGTACAGACTAAGATGTTCAGCTTGCACTGATCTTAATCTCCCCTGCTGCTGCAATTTATTATTCACTTATTTGGTGGAGGTGATCTCTGAGATTCAAAGATCTAAATTAGAGAAGGATAGACTGAAAACAATATTAAAGAAGAAAAGAAAAAGAAAAGAAGAAGATCCCAGATCCATATAGATCCACATAGTCACATACAGTGTGATCAGCTGGAGGCAAGAACCACGAAAGGGAGTGGGCTGGCCTCTCCTGCGATGCTGGCACCATGCACAGCTCAGCAGCACACAGACTGGTGCAACAGTGGCCACCCTGCTTTAGAGTAGAATAATATTATGGCTTTATATTAATCAAGTTTTCACATGGGAATTCTTTTTGAATTGTTTTTAGCTAATTAATAATAATAAATAAATAATGTTATAAAGCTCCAAATAACATTTAGATTGTTATTCATTATATTGGGAATTAAATTTAAATGCAGAAATGTGACATGGCATTTTTTAAGATGACTATGAAGCAGAAGAGATCAGAAATCAATAAAAAGCAGTAGACTTTTACAATCAAGTCTAAATTCAGATATGAATTTGTGCCATTATTTTGTTTTAAAAAGCTTGCTTGTCTTTTCAGTGCATATTTATGATTATATAAGAGCTCCATTTTTGTAAAATGTAGATCAGCACTTTGAAAAATCAGATTGCCTGGAAACTCATTTCTGTAAATACTTTTAAAACCAATCTTTACATGCAAATTAAATTTTTGATCTCAAGCCCTGCAGAATGGCCCAATATGGCACTTCACAACTGCCATGGGAGGACAAGAAGCAACCATAACATTAGAAATCAATGCAAAATGCTTTTGTTCTTACTAAATATACAAATCATCACAATAATTCAGAGCAAACAGACAAAACCCCCTGAAACACTGGCTTTAGTATAATCCAGCAGATGGTGCTACGCTGCAATAAACTGATTCAGGAATAAAAGACACTGAAGTGAACATTTTACTCCTTTACCTGTTGGTGTTCCTTTTTTGGTGGCTGGTTTGGCTGCAGGAGCTTTTGCTGGCTCTTAAAAAAGAGAACAAATTAAAATAATTGCTACAAAGCATTCTAAAAATTGAGAAATCTGAGGAGTTCTTTCAGTGAAGAGTTAGACAAAGAGATTACCCAAAGAGAAAAGAGCTGAGTTGCCTTCGATAAACTCAAAGGCATCAACAAATTAGCCTTCTGAAAGGTTAGTAAACCTCTGTCATTAGGTGCTGAATCACTCCTTTTAGCTTTTTCTGTCTAGTAATTCAATACCTATTGGCAAAGCAGAGCAAAGCAGGTATCTGGAGGTTTGAGGATGGCCTTGCCTCTCAGACAGCAACTATGTGCTGAGAGTCTCCGCATTTGACCTTGCAGCTATGAGACCAGAGGGTCCTGAACCAGCCTATGGCAGCTGGTGAGGATTCCTCAGCGGTCCCACAGTTATTCAGGGTGGTATCCTTTTCCCTAATATGAATCTCTCCTTGATGAGAAAATGTGAAATTTGGTTACTTCTGCAAAGTATATTCCCAGACACAGCTACACCAGGAATCTCTCTTCATCCTGAGGAATGGAGGAACATTAGGAGAACAAATTCATGTTTAATCCTGCACTTGAAATAGAAACTGCTGGGTTCTACTAGCAAAGAAACAGACCCTGTCAGGCTGCTTAAGTGTAGTTATTCTGCTTTTGGTCTTTTCATGAAATATTTGCACTATCCTCTCTTCGTTGAGGTGGGACATTTCCTCAGAATGAAGGCCCAATGATGAAGAGTGTGTGCATCCTCAAGCAGACTTGGAAAATCTCAGCCCTGGATAGAAGAACCTAACTATCCTACCGGAGTTATTTACTCCTTACTGTTGTTTAATTGTTTTTATTCTCAGGAACTACTTAGACTGTACTTAAACTGCAAAATTTTAACAAATATCCATAAGCTAAACCCCACTGGCTTTCGTAATGGATTTTTAATATCAACTAGAAGATCCTCTAACTTAAAATTCACGTCTCCATATTGTGAGAGGAAATAATTAATCATTTTAATCACAATCTGAATTACAGAATGCCAAAAAAATGTTAGTTAATCCTTCACATCTGTCACTGTGTTATTACAAAGAAAAAGAATATGGCTAAATCAGGAATGTAATTTTGAGTTCTTCCCCTCCAGTCTTTTGAGAAGTTCATAAAAGATGCATCAGATTGTCTTGTGAAACAGAATGAAAACAAACTACAGTTTGCGTGTGTGGGATTGTTTTGTTTCCATCTACTTAAAAGCCTGCAGCAGATAATTATATCCTAACTTAGTTATTATCACTGCATTGTAATTACTTGGGGTGCTCACCCCTTCTTCAGGGAAATATGTAGAAGACCTTGAAGGGCATTTTACTTTGTATTACTTTCCTGATTCCCTGTCTTTGCAGAAGAAGCTGGAGATCCAACATGCACATTCTAGAGCTGACAAGATGGACTTAAAAAAATGCAGGACTCCTCATTCCCTTCTGAGCTCTCAGCTAGAGCATGCTGGCCAGCAAGACTGTTTTTTTACTTTCTGTTCATAACATGTATGAAAACAAATTAAACTAAGATTTTTGTTCTACCAAGATTTTAAATTTCATTTCATTTGAAATATTTAATTTCTGAGCAACTAAAATAATTTTAATTGAGGAAAAAATCTAAAATGAAGGCTATGTTTGACTAAAAAATTTGTTTTTTTTATTTAACTTTTCAGTAGCGTTGAAACAAAAATGCCAAATGTTTGAAACTTTCTTTTGTAATAATATGCTTTTCCGTTTTCAATTCACAAATTATTTCAGTGCTAATGACTGCATCTTTATATGAACAAGTTTCAGTTGAAAATTTGACCCTGAAAATTTCACTCATGAGATGGAGCTGGGAAGTTTTGCTGTGACAGCTGCTGGGTAGTTCTCCCGTGAGGGGAATCATGTACCCAAATCAATACATCCTTTAAGACCTGCCTGCAAACAGGCAGTTATTTCACTAGCAGGACATTGCTTGTAGAGTAAGTCCATTGAATCTTTTGTTCAATCTTTCTGCAACATTTGAGTAGGAAACCAATATATAAGTTTTTCTTGAGTGCCAAAAGATATCTTTTTATAAAGTCCTGCAAAACTGAGGATGTCAGACTATTACTCTGCCATACAGGTTGGGAAAGATGATAGATGGAGATGGGAGTCAGTGTATTCTTTAATAATGAATGAGATTTAATCAAAATGAGGTTTTTGCAGCCCTATGTTTTTCCTAATTTTTCTTATATACTGTATTTGCAGAACAGAGATGAGAACAGATGAAGTCTTATTAGTGATACTGTCATACTGTCCTACTCTGTGTTGAGGCATTGATGCTTGCAAATTTGTAGAAAAGGAAGATATAGGAGTTTCCTTGTTGACAATACCATGTTCTCAGAGCATTTTTTTGTTGTTTATGCAGAAGAGCCTAGCCTCTACCTCTATTTTACCTCATAAATCTCTTGATCTGAAGTACCTAGATAGGCAGGGCCTTTGTTTTGCATTTGTGAAGGTAAATTTGGTAGTCCTCAGCATGTTGGACTCTCAGTTTTCGCAATCCATTTACCTAAATTACTGCTACTGAGAGCACATTCAACTGAGACCTCTTTTGACATTTCCTTCCCCTTAAACCCTTTTTATTTTGAAGACAGTGATAGAAAAGAGGAGAAGGAAAAACTGTCAGTCACAAAGAGAAGTGTGGAATTAGAAGTTAGATAAGAATGGTTTTAGAAAATAGGAGGCAGCCAAAATCTAAACATGTAATTTTTCCATTATAAATGGTGTAGCTACTTTCTTTTTTGTACTTTCAACAATTCAATAACCACTATTTTGGACTATTGAAACGTGCTGTTTGAAACTACATGACATATAAATAGATCATAACCTATGACACGGTAGTTTCTTACTTTTGGGTTCTTTGGACAGAGCAGCTTCTTTTTTATCTGCAAGAAAAAAAAAATGCATAAAAACACAGGAAGAATATAATCAGATAGAACATCGCAGTGTGTGCTTTAGAAGTGAAAGAGCTTATTTCCCTCAAAATGCATTTGAATGATGCAGTGAATCCATCCACTTCTGTTTATTTCATGGGACAGTTGCACTAATTTAACCTGACGTATAAATGCAACAAAACCTGTGTGAACATTTTTGTTTAACTTCAATATAGTAATTTGTGAAATTCAACATGTGATTGAGTTACCATGGTTTACTTGTACTAGCTGAGCTATGGTTCTTCACCGTGTGCACATTATCAAGTTGCAGAAATGCAAGGGAAGATGCACTAGGAGCCTAAGTATAGAAACATAATGAAATGTATTATCTTCCTACAATTGTTGACAACCATACAATTGAGGCCTAGTTTGGAAGGCTCCATGTAACACCTAGCCAAAACTCCTGCTGTCACATATTTTCCACATGCCAAAACAAATGGGAGATTTACAGGTAAAGAGAAGAGAGAGAATTCAAGCCATCCCTCCAGTCCAACTGGAGTAAAGAACCCTGCTTCTCCAAACTTTTTCCAATGTTCAATTGAAGTTCCAGCTAATGTATTTGTGGAAAAAAAAATGTACACATATGACTCGTACCAAAACTGACCCAATCTGGAATAGCTTATGAACCTGAAGGAAATCAGTCAGTCCTACGTATGGACCATGTAAGAGCAGGCAAAATATGTCCCTGGTTGATTTCAATAAAGTTAAAATAACTCAGCTATAACAAAATGCAGCATGGCCAGACAGCATACCAGAGACTTGACTAAGCTGTTCAGTCTCATCTTCAGTTCAGGTGGCATTTTTATGTCACTTTTTTTTGTAGGACTTTTTTCTGATGGCTGAGAGAAGTTTTGAAATCTTTACTGAGCAGATATAAGTGGGCAGAAATACTCAGTGATAACTTCTCTTTCCATTATAATTCTTGGTGCTATTCCACTTCAGGGCTTTTAGTTCTGTACAAAAATTGGCCATTTCTATAACCATATTTGGGGCCTTACATTCCTTTTACACTAGTCTCACCTGTACAACTAAGAAATGAATCATGGAGGTCTTGAGAGACAGCAAGCAAAGAGAAGTTAGAAGTTACTCCCCTGGGTGCCCATGAGACAAACATTTTCTCTAATAATCTACAGTGTACCTAGAATATAGGCAGGATAATGCTTATGTCCATAACATATATGAATGGCTAATAAATTGTGCTCTTAAACACTAATACAAGAAATACTTCAGGGCAGAAACTGCCAAAATAAGTAGTTTGCAAAACCAAGCCTATCCCATTACTGATAATAATACAAAGCTGCTTCAGTTTCTGTTGCTCTCTCAGTTGCTGTGAAGAAGTTGATATGAGATAAGGTAATGTAAATGACTGCCAAATAGTCTAATAAAAAGTCTTGAAAAATTCAGAGGAAAATACATTTCTATTTGGGTGATATGCTCCTCTGAACTGAAATGTTTCTAGGTTAATCCTTTGCTTCCGCTAACTCTCTGTAGAAGCATGTTTTGCAGGCATTACTTCAAAGTATGATAATTACCACATTTAGATGAAATTAATCATGAGGCAGCTTTCAGCCCCGTTATCTGGCTAAGGAGCCTATTGAAGCCTTCAAGAAGTCCCTATTAGTTGCCAGATATGGAAACTTAAAAAGGTGTATATTGCAGTGATAGGAATCATTTATCACAATAATCTTCTATTGCTGGAGGTTATAAAAAAATAAATAAATTGGCAGCATCATTTACAATACCAAACTGGATCTAAATAAAGCTCTTAAGTTCTTTCTTTCCTTTTTTCATATAAGTCATCTTTATTAGGACAACATATTTTAAGATTTTTTAGAGCCATAATTTATGCTAAAAGTATTCATGTGTCTTTCCACCATCTGAAACACATAACATACAGTAAATTCTGTGTAAATATCAGGACAGTTTGTAATTTGGGAGTTTTTGGTACTTTTTTGTTTTGGTTTGGTTTTTAAGAGCAGAAAAATTATGAATACCTAATTCCAATAACACATGTTGATATGAAGTGCAAATATTTTTACTTCTAGGTTATTCTTTTCAAGGCAAGGTGCCTGATGTTTGGTTTCTAAATCCACACTTATGCAACTAAGCTGGAATGATTTACAGAAAACTGTCCAGAAGAGGTTTTGTAGGGTCTTGAACCATGGAGGTTGCTTTGAAGGTATACAGCAGTAACATTTAGGCACCTCACACTTGAATGAAATAAATTGTCTAATTGCAAAGAGCTGCACAATTGGTAGATCTCACAAAAGGAGGGAAAACTGATCAGAATTTCTATAGTTCCTAAATGTAGTTACCTGCTATAAGGCCCAATTAGTATGCAAATAAACAGCTCAAAGGAAAATAATATCAAAAAATGAATTGACCAATGAGTTATATTAGTGTAATTTAAGTCAATGAAGATTTTGCCTCATTCATCTGTGTTTTGCAAAGATCTAGGGTTTAACTTTTAAACTATGGAAATGTGGTTGGGGAACACAGCTTATATTACATCAGATTTTTATAGTCATGATGTCTTTTTCTTAAAAAAATCAAGCTCTTGATTTGTGTGAATATTCAGGTTAGTTAAAAAGAGGATTTTCCAGAAGATATTAACTTTTTTCTCAAACACCAGTGTTAGGCAACACATGAACATTATCCTAAGCACATCTTTGCCAATCAGCCTGGGAAGTATAATCTCCAGAGCTCTAGGCTATTTTCTCTTTAAAGCTTTGCCTCTGAAGTCTGGCAGCAGGCAAGTGCACATGAGAATGATGCCTACACTTCTTGGAAGCCATGTAACTTAATTAGGACTCATATAGCCTATGAACATCAGTCTGGGTGCTCTAGCAGCCTTCACCAGTCAAAAAGCACTTTGACTGTCCTTGGTATTGGTGACAGAACAATTTGATATCCAGAAAAGGGAAAATATTTTATTTTCAAGAAAATCCCCACTTCTACAAAAATGTAAAGCAATAAAGAAATCCCTCTGGTAGTCTTACTATAGGAGATAAGACTTTGATGATTTTAGTAATTTGGTGCTCTATCTGAAACAGTCAGTTTTTCAGGAGTTGTTAAGGACATTTAATATTCAGGTCTTCTTAAAGGGCTTATGTAAACCACCCAAATACTGATCAATTCAAAGTTTTTTGATACCTCTGACAGCCCTAACCACGTGCTTTTTTGAAAGCACCTGCAACAGGCTATAACAGGCTAAGAAGCATAGCTAACAAAATCACTTGTCAGCTATGGAGGACTATGAAGTACCCTTTGCTTTTTACAGTTATTTTTTGGAAATATTTGAAGACAATTTTATTCTGGTATGCATTCTCAAAAAGCAAGAATGATTATACAAGCTCCCCTCTTCCCAGATGAATGAACCATTTTTTCTTTCACTGTCTTGAAAAACATTTAAGTCCAGTAAAACTTTAAAAAATTATTTTATTATAAACCACCAAATATTTAAACAAACATGATCTGACTTTATTCTTATCTATACAGGCTAAAAAGATCAATTTTGAATTCAAACTGGGAATGAATATTTGGCAGCCAGCACAGATGTATCTCAGTAGAACAGCAAAGCAGTACTTTATTCTTTTGCCTCTTTTTAGCACATAGCTCAATCTTTTCCTCAGGCCTCGATCAGCATTCTTTTGAAGTAAACTAGCTGTACACAGTAACTGCAAATGACATCTAAACTACACATGGGGCAAGAAAAAAAAAATCCCTCTAAGCTTATAGAGTGTCTTTCATTCCTGTGAGTCCCCAGGAGGTTGGTAATAAGCCATTAGACAAGGATGCCCCAGTGCTCTAGTACAGAGTGTGGTTGTTTGAGCTTGAATAAACTTCCAAAATGGAGTATTTCAAACATTGCTCTGAAGTACATTCTAGATCTGGGGTTCACAAAACTTTTACACCTTTTTTTAACAATGGATTTAGCAGTGCACATTATACATTTGAGAATAGCAGATCTTCAGCAGCTCCATACAACCTAAAATTTTTATATATAAAAACAAGTTCTGGGAAATAAATGTATCTCAAATTGTTGTCTCTTGAAAGGCTCCTCTGCACTTTTTCTCCCTAGAAATCTCTCACTCAAATATATAAAAGTGTGTAAAAAAATTTTAAATTAAAAGTGTTGTTCAGATAAATGTATATTTCAGAGGCAATATATTGATAGCTCTGCTAATATTACACTGTTTAAAATAGCTGTCTAAACCCACTTTTACTATTCGAAGCATTATTTTATATGTTGTATGTAAAACAACCTTTCTTTTTGAAAGCTTGCAAAAGAACATGCTGATAATATCAAACTTACAAATACAAACTAATTTCAGCATCTGTTGGGAACCACAGTGTCCAAACTGAACAGTAGCTAATATCAAACATTGTGTAACCCAATAGCTAAGGTTAAGGATGGTAAGGATGCAAGGATTTCTCTGTACTGGCTGATCTGGACTAAGCACCAAGACCCTGGGGAATTACTAGGTGCCTCTGAACGACATGAGTCACTGAATCAAAATTTAAAGAGAAATTTAAAATTTAAGCAGTTACTAAAGGAGGAATTATCCTAAACTTCAGCTAGCATTGACCATCTACCTTCTCCATCTTTTAGATGATGATCACATACTAGAATGGACTTAATCAAACCCCACTGTCTGGCTCATGATCTACATAGACCCACAGAAAATAATCTGTGTAATGAAACTGCCTCACACAACGTGACCACAGCTCCACCAGCTGACTCAAAGAAGAATGTTTCTAATAAGACCTACACGAATCTTGTGTCATTGCTTGGTTCTTAGCATTTATTTTGACTTAGGTATTCAATTCATTTTGTAATTAAAAATAGAAGAGGACAGAGAAATGAAGAGAAACTTCAAGAATTAGAGAATCATGTTGAAAATTGAAATTATATTTTCCAATATCTTGAAGCCAAAATTAATCTGTTTCTCCAGGAAAAAAAGGCTTCTGATTTTGATTACTGACCAAAAGAGAACCGAGATCATGATTTGGGAGCTTGGTTCTGGCTTTGCAAGTGTAACATAACAGCAAAGCTTTTAAGACAATGCACCTTACAAGTATGACAACTAATGTTCCCTTTGCTGCCCTGAGCAAGAGATCATAGGAGTGGAAATAAAAATGATACCAGGTGGCATCTGATGGCTGACAATTTCTATGATGTGAATGAAAAACATAACTGAAGTCGCTTAGAGACCAGTCTCAGTACAGTCTGCTCTCAAGCTAGCAGATGTACCAGAATTTAAAAACAATTTATTAAGTAGCAAGATTTGCACTTAATATGATTTGCAGTGATAAAAGAGCAAGACAACCCAGATAGCTGAGCATTATGGAAAGTGAACTGCTACTGAACATATAGCAAATAAACAAGGATTTTCAAGCCTCATATTGAAAGACACTGTGGTCTAGCATTTCTTTTTTTCATTTACTTGGAGTTCTTAATTTTTTTTCCACAAAATGTATTGGTTTCAACTAATATTCCAGCATTCTGGGAAGTAATCAGTTCTCAACTGTCTTTAAGAATTTGTTACTCTGTTATTTTTTAATTTATATTACTTTTGATAATTGTACACTAGTGTATGGCGTTAATGAAGTTATTGTCATCTTACAACATCTCAAAGTTTCTGGGAGTATTTTTTATTTTTATTTCAGTCACTTTTGAAACAGCAGATACCCAAGTACAGGTGCATTTCATTGGAGTACCTACACTTTCTACTGTAATGTCTCCATTTTACAGTTGAGAGTTTTTAACAGGGAATTAAAATTTTCAGTGGGCTTAAAATATAGAAAGGCTCTAACAAAACTGCTCATACTGATGTAAGATTCACTTTTTAACATATTTTCCCAAACTCCTAAAATTTAACATTGGCATAAAAGCCCTCTTCAGAAATACCAACATTTCTCCCACATGACAAATTCTGTGTTTGGACCAACACTTGATTTTGTTCCCTGTCTTAATCACTGAGCATGATATTGCCATATGTTCTGTGACAACTACTGACAAAAAATCCTCTTGCCTTTCTAAAATATCATTTCTTGGTTAGCATAAGAAAGGCATCTCACTACACTGGTGAGGCTGAAGATAAACACATGGAAAAGCAAGGTACTGCATCACTGCTGCTTCAGAGCTGTACCCCAACCCATTTGGTGACAGCAGTAAACTCCCTGACCAGAGTTTAAGTTGCTTCCTTTGAGAATAACTTGGATTAACAGTGATATTCACTGGCAGAGGCCAGTAAGCCTTGAATCTCAGGCTGAAGGTTTTGTGTTTAAATTTCTCCAGGCTGTAGGCCTTGAAGTGAGGGGGAGCTGCCAGTGACATTACTAATACTGAGGGAAAATGGGAGGAAGTGGAGCTTTTGGAAGTTAAAATGAAGTTTACTCAAGCAACATGAGACTGAACTGTAAGAAACAATTCTCAAAAGATACTGATTACCAATGTGAGATATAAAGGGGTTTTAAGAAATTAGGACTATGAAAAACTAGCTAACTAACATTCTTCTGTTATTGATTACAGTAGATAATTGGTGTATTTTGAAGTTTTGACAGATATTTTCCATTGAAGCAAGAAAAATATTCAAGTCTTTCCTTCCACTCTCTGTGAAGAGTGCCCTCTTTTCTCACCTTTGTCTCTATTTTCTCCCCATTCACAGTAGCAAGCTTTTTGATCATTTCTTAATTTCTTTGGTGTCTGCAAGTCCTTTCTTATCACCAGCTCTTGTGTGTCTTGCCTCCCCACTGCACTGCCTCCTTGTAACACTATGTCCATCACCTTTTACAAAGGAGCTCTATATTCTGCACAGTCACCGAGTGCCTGCAAGCCCTGTGCAGCACAGCCTCAGAGGCAGGCAGCAGCCTAAAGCCCACAGAGCTTTCCAGAAAGTTGCGTGGCAATGTGCGTGGCTAAGATACTAAATGTTACCTCAAACAGCATTCACAAGATCATTAAAAAAGTTCCCTCAATAGAGTAAAAAATTAAGCAAGTAGAGAGGATGTGAGCAAACTGATTCACCTACACTTGTAGTACAAAACAGCCTGCACTTTGGGAATAGCCAATTTTGACTGTAACAGTGATTCATAGTTCCACTAATTAGTGATTTCTCCTTTCTACTTTGTAATTGTTGAAATGGATTCAGTCTTCCCCCCTGCAGAGCAAGTGGAAACATGTTCCATTTCCTTCCACATTCATCAGGAATGGTTTAAAAAAGAAAAACTCCAGAACACAATGTGAGATCACAGCCATCCACACACAGGAACTTATAAGTGCAGTTAATTACACAAGCTGCAGTCATTTAGGGAAAAGGGAATGCTTTTTGTGTAACACATGCAGGTAATAACATTAATTCCTAAAATTTAAGAATCAGATCTTTCCCTGGAATAAAATGTAATTTGAATTAATGTAAATATTATAACAGCTGAATATACTCTTTGGCTTTTTTAATATTTTCTTGAAATGGCATGGGGGAATATACTTTCTACATTTTTATTAAGAAAGTTCAGCATCATTACTTTCTGAATTATTCAAAGAGGATTTTTTTTTATAGTCAGAATAGGATTTAATGGTATGTATGCTACGCATCCTTGTGATATCTCTTTCTGTACTTCTCAACACATTTCAATTTCTTTCTGTTGGATAGACTGATGTACAGATGGCATCTGTAGACATCATGAGGATGAAGATATTTTTCATACTTCTGAACATAGATGCAGTCAACATTCTCACTCTATGAAAAGGGAGATCTTGAATAGTGCCATGTTCATCTGTTCATCTTTATAGGTGACACACTACTCCAATTACACTCTTTTAAGTGAGCAAAAACTATGAGAAAGCAACCTCATGCAGAACTACTGCAATCAAGCTAAAAATCAATGTCCTTATAACCACAGCTGTGTATGGCTCCTCTGCTTAAGAACATATGCCCATCCTATTATCCTAACCATTCAATAATACTTCATCTGACTTAATCTGAATTATGTATAACAAAGCCACAAATTTGGCTCTGCTTCTTGAGAAACAGATCAAGAGAACAAGCATGGCCATTTGGAACATTTACTGAAGGGTTAAAAATTGTAGCTGGGACTGAAGTGTAAAGGATGCCCTATTATAAGTCAGAAATACCTCTTGTCTATGACCCTTTCTAGGGGAAAGGCATCCAAAGACTGAAGTATACTTTTTGATAAGTGACATGAAAGTCTTTATCAAATATATGTTCATTAAAATATAGTAAAAGCTTTTAAAGTTTCATTTCAGGGTCAGGGGAAACATCTACCTTTTATGTCTAAATGTAAAGCAAGAGAAAAGAAAAAAAATCAGCCTGCTCCCAAACTCTGAAGATTCCTTCTCACTTTATTTAGCTGTTGGTCAAGCCTTCAACTTGTTCTTTGAATGACAGCAGAAAATAGATAACGCTGTATAGGTATGTCGTTGCAACCTGGCTGATGTGTCTGCATGGATATAACATAGAATAATTATCCTAAATATCAGGCTTGCTGACTCAGATGTACATCTAAATTTCAGAACACAGGACTGTTTTCCTTCATTAAAAAGATTAACTTTGTTGTTTGAAGCATAGGAATATTCAAATCCTGTTATTTCGGAATGTGCCTGGAAAAATAAACATTACATTAATTCCCAGAATAACCTAAACAGGATTGATGCAATAAATTAGGTTCTTTAATTAAAGCTATGCCACCTAGCTGCTTGCACAGCACAAGTACTTCATTCTACGTATCTGAAAGTCCAAAGGCAAACTGATTATTTGGTTAACTGTATGGACTTTAGATGGAATGTGTATCACCTTCAGGCTTGATAATTTCTGGTATCACATTTCCCCAAAAAGTTCTTTGCAAGTCTGTCAGTGCAGTGTCAGGAGATTGCCTGTCACACAATAAAAGGACTCCTATGTTTTGCTCAAGGAAGATTCTTTTGCCCACTCATCAAAAAATGAGTTTGTAATACAAGCCCAAGCCTCTTCCCTTTTCTCTGTATTTATTAAAAGATTGACATTTATAATTCTTTGCCAGCCAGATCTTAACACCATCATCCTTTCCCTTTCTCATATCTCTCCCTGCTTTGTGCAGTCAAAGGAGAAAAAGAACACACACAAAGAAACAGATCTGGGCTAAGTAATAGCCTTGCAAGTGCTCAATTCACAATATTTAGCAAATAGGCCACTGAAAGATGCTTAAAGCTTATTAATCTGTTACTAACATTTCATGGACAGAGCAGACACCTCAATCAATATTCACCTTCTCTTCTAGAGCTTTCTTTGCACAACACATGGAGGTAGGCAAGTGCAGTANGGGCACTCAGCCAAGGTAAACCCACCACAGCAAGGATAGGGAGGGAGACAGTTTCCTTCAAAGCCAGTTCATGCTAAATGAAAGAGAAGGTGAGTCTTCCACCTCAGAGTTACCGCATCAATTGTGATGGAAAATCAGTCTTATATTGAACCAGTTGTTACTGCAAGGTGAAGGAGAGACAAGGGGAAGGCAGGAAAAACTTGTTTCTAACTCTTTACCTCTCTGCATTTCATCTCATTTCTAACTCTTAAACACTGAACCCTAACCATGTCCTGGAAGGGCATAAGTGTTTGGTTTGGTCTTGAAGCTGAAGAACTCTTTCAACAGGCAATAAGGGAAAATATTTTCAGAAACACCACAGTGACCTTACAGACTCTGTAGTTTTTTCAAAAGCGATAGAGGTGTTTAGAAGCTTAGTTCTCACAGAAAATCGATGGCCCTTTTGTGCTGGGCCTACTTCGACGTGCTTGTATATCCCAACAGGTGCCTTGCTACATCTTTAGGCACCTCAATATCTTTGAAATAATGTTGTCAATCACTGATGATGATGAAGTATAGAATTCAAAGTCCACTGAGTACTTTGAAACTTTCAGTCTAGGACTCATCTGAGCTGCCTTCTCTCTTGTTTCAGGAGCAGATTCCCTTAACAGTCAGTCACATGGAGACCATGCGAATTGCTTTTCTGCTGTGTTTGCATCTCTGCTTTGCTGGATTTTTTGCCTTGTCCATCACTGTGACCCTTTTTTTTTTTCTTTCTCTTTTCATCTGTCTGGACAGTTACAACTTGATCTTTACTAAACAGCCATATCTGTCTCTTGATGTTTTCTGGAAATATCAGTTAAAAAAGAAGGCTTTCCTATTTTCCATGGAAGACTGAATACTTAGAGGATGACTACCAGTCATGTGTTCAACTTACAAAGGATACAAAAATAATGCATAAAAAAATTTTTGTTTTTTTCCAATGAACCTGCAAGAGAGTTGTCTCCAGCTGCATTACTGCACTGACTCTCCACTCTTTTTTAGTTTATCATATCTTTCTCTTAGGATATACCTCCATAAATGTTCAAGGCTAGAATACACTGTCAGGTTATCTAGTTTAACGCTTTGTTGTCAGAGACTACTATATTTCAACTAGGAACCTTTTCAGCTGATATGTATCTTCTATTAGGTAAACAATCATCTGCAGACATCTGGGAAAGTAATATCCACCCTATGCTGTGGTAGTTTATCATCTTTAGTGTTAAGAACATGTACCCTATTTTCAGTCTGGATTCAGTTAGCTTCAGCTCCCTGTCATTCATCCTTGTTAAACTCTTCCTACTGTATTAAAGGGAGCTATTGCAGGCTCTTTTTTTTCCCTTTTGTTCCCATGAAGGTACTTAATATCCACAATAACAAAGTCACCTCTTTCTGAAGACATGAATAGAACATTTCATTCCTCTCTGTGAAGAATATCCTTAATTTATGAATAACTTGAGTGACTTTTTTCTGTTCTTTCTCCAATTTGGACATTATATCAACATACAAGTCGCAGTCTCTCCACTGCCTTGTACTCAGGTGATGTGTGGCCATGGTCTATGTTTCCTACTGCAAGGTTTATAATTTCATGGCTATATGAAAAAATATCAACCTCAACTTGCCATTCACCTTGTCAGTTTTAAAACTACTTTCCAGATGTAAATATAAGTGGCAATATAACACATGAGGCAGTAGGGAACTGGGCCCTGAGGTTAGAAAGACTATATTTGGGTGTCACAAGAGAATATAACACTGAGTAATGGGATTAAATTAAGCAAGGAAAAATTTAGGCAGACTAGAATGAAATACTTCTTAACTGTGAGATCTATTAGGTTGTAGAATAATATTCTGTGGGATTGATGGAGGCCTAGTTACTTCAGACATTTAAACCTAAACTGGATAAAGCACTTGAAGATATTCTGTAAGGAATTACCCTGCCTTGCCAGAGGGAAGGATTAGATGACCTAGTAGGTCATTTCCATCTCCACTTTCTGTGATTTTGTTGTACAAAGCCCCACAAACAGGAAATTGTTATCAAAGTCAAGAGATGCCATTAAACCCTGTCTGTGTCAGAGAGAGAAGAGTGAATAACATCACCTGCTGGTAACTGTGGACGAATCCTAATTCAGACTTTCTGGAAGTTAGTAAAAACAACCAGTACTGAGGGCTGGGTGCATAGCTTGTTTCTGAAAGCAGAAGCCTCTACTAATGCAAAAATGTTGGGAAACAGCAGGTGAATTATGAATAGGATCCAGGAGAGGAGGAGTAGGAAAGAAAAAAAATCAGGATAGGCCTGACAAGTATAATAGTGTAATGAGCAAGCTATTAATCAGGAATGACTGAGACCGTAGTACAGGAGATGAAACCTAAAGCTCCAGTTAGCCAGCTGGGAGAACTAGATGGTTTTTTATAGGCTTTGGTGTACGGGTATTAATTCATATTTTTGCTAAGGGTTGTACAAACACAGAGCAAGACAAGCCATGGACCTTGCAGAAATGTACAAGAGGATGAACAGTCTAGCAGAGAAAGCTGTCAAAAGAATATTGATAAGTAATACCCTAGAGAAGGATCACACATTTCTAAGGTCAATAACTTGATCTTCCATTTTGTGTTTGGGATTTAACATGATTTGCCCCTATATTTGGTCTCAACTCATAACACACTATGCTCCCTTAATTATTGCTCTTATACATTCATTTGACTGCATAAGGAATCACTAGATAAGTCATTGTTTATTATTTCTGTTTCTTAATTTTTACATTTGTCTTCCCTCTTCATCTCTCTAAATCTAGCTGCAAATAAACATGAGCTATAGGTTCTTGTACTAAATCTGGCTGAGGTGGAGTTAGTTTTTTTCATAGCAGCCTGTATATCTGGGATTAACATTTGGATCCTAGATGAAGCATTCAATCCATTGCAGATGGATCAACTCAAAACATTTCAGGCAGTGTGGTGTGCATCTGCTCCTCTAGATCAGTGGATATGCCAAGTATGGGTTTTGTCTAAGTATAAGCTTATGTAATAAGGTATATTTTATTTAATTTCTACTTTTCTGGCAATACAGAAAGTACTGTCATTGCAAAATATTTGTTCTGAGAATGATGTCATACTTGGATGACATCTTTACATATTTTTAACCATGAAAACAATAGGATAAGGGGCATATGGAAATAATAGGTTCATAATTTCATCAGCAAACTCTTTAAAGAGTCATATTGAAAGCAAACAACAAAAAACCCCCAGATACATAGAATGAAAGAAAAAGATAATTGTCCACTAGGTGTCAGTAATTGTTCTCTTATTGTAAAGGAGGGATTAATATCAAGACTGCAAGAGTAATGATTAAGACAAGGAAGTCACAAAATTAGATGGATTTTTTGTTGTTGTTCAGACCAGGATTTCAAAAACCATCAGAGGAATTTATCTTCCTGTCTGGATAGAGCACAATAACAAAGAACATACTGTTGGTGTATGAAATGGTCTTTTCCCTCAATTTCTTATTTAAATCATTGCTTCTTTGCAAATTATGACTGGCCTTTAAAGCAAAGAACATACAGTTGCGGAGAACGCATATGTGATCAACCCGTGCAAAAAATTACTGGGATCTGGTAGGTCTTATTTGCTCTTACCTGATCACCTCTACTCTGCTCTGTCTATCTATTTAGTACTATAACATCCCCCCTCCAAAGTGTGATTAAACATACACTTTCCCCCAGCTACAAGATCTCACTGGATGACAGGATAGCAAGAATAGCCTTGTTAACCTGGTTCTGCATCAGTAATAAGGCAATGTTTTCAACTTTTACATCTAAGATTAACTTTTATTTTATGTTTTCATGATTCCAGAGTGAATTTGTTTGACTGTTACAGTGACATCATTAAAATGTGCCTTAGTATTTGTAACCTTAAAGCCCTGGAGACTTTTACTACTCAGGAGGCAAAGATTTGCTTTGGTAGCTAAAGAGATACCACCACTCCCCTTCTGTGCCAGCACTGCCTGATGTGAAACATACGTTACGATATCATGCACCATAGATATATCTTTATCATAATTATATCTTTATCAATGATCTGGACAAGGAGATTGAGTGCACCCTCAGTAGGTTTACAGATGGCATCAAGTTAGGTGGAAGTGTTGTTCCACTTGAAGATAGGCTTTACAGAGGCATCTGCACTTAGGTCACAACAACTCCATGTAATGGTATAGACTGGGGAAGAATGGCTGGAAAGGTGCCCAGTGGAAAAGTACCTGGGGGTGTTGTTCAGCGACTAACTGGATATGAGATAAAAGTGTGCCCAGGTGGACAAGAAGGCCAATGGCATCCTGGCTTGTATCAGAAATAGTGTAGCTAGCAACACCAGGGAAGTGATCTTCCCCCTGTACTCGGCACTGGTGAGGCCACACCATGAA
>VYZX01001655.1:27485-39417 GCA_013401335.1 Brachypteracias leptosomus | reverse complement strand
CAGGAGGGTTGGAACCAGATGATCTTGAAGGTCTCTTCCAACCCTGACAATTCTATGATTCTATGAAAATAAAGATGATCTTAAAGGGAACTGGGAACAACTTTTAGGGTCTTGAGATCAGTGACCACAATAGTAAAAAATACTGACCCAGTATTTCTTTGCATGGCTCATCTAGGCCACCAATATCCAAGTATTTTTCAACTTTTGTCTTAATATATCACAGAATCATAGAATCATCAGGGTTGGANTTTTTTTTTTTTTGAAAGCTGCCTCGAATCGTGAGAAATGACAAAAAGCTTCTGTACATTTGGAAAAGGAAAAAAATAAAATAAAATAAAAAAATCTTACATTTCTCCAGAGAGAGCCAAGCTCTGACAGCTCTTTGGGGGCTTTTGCAGGTCCTAGTGCTTTTACAGCTGTGTCTACCAGTACTCCTCACTAACACTTTCAAATTAATTCCAACACTTCCCACACAAAAAAAAAGCAGAACTTTTGGAAACGGGGGTAAAAGAAAGTGTAAAATGCAGCTATTAAACAAAATCAATTAAAAAAACCCAAACCTGCTCCTTTCTCCCTTTTTTAATGGCTGTGGTAATATCTCTAGGGGATAAGAATGTGTTGCTCAGGGCCAAAGCAGGACGAGGTGGGACCCATTCAAGTCCCTCTGGATGCAGGAATAACACAGAGGAGACACAGGCTCCATTTCCATGGCTTTGAAATGATGGAGAGAAAGGATGAAAAGGTCTCTTGCCCTTTTGAATTAGCCCAGGTATCAGTTTGCTCCTCTCCAGCATGATGCTGCTCATTTGGAAAATGAGATTCATGGACACGAGACCCTTTTTTGAACCCTGGAGTGACAAATCAATTTATGTAGAAGCAAAGAGACCACGGGATATTGAAACATGTATTTTTTTTCCTCTGCATTTCTACAGAGGTGTGAGCTCAAGGTAGAAAGCCCTACCCAATCTCACCAGGGAAGGACCACTAAGTGCCTTTCACACTCTGAAGCCCAGAAGCAATAACGTGGTCTCCAGACAGAGGATGGAAGAGATGACCAGCACACAGAAGGATCCCAGGCTTCATACTACATTAAAAATATTATTTGACTACATATTGCACAGTGAAGCCAGTGTGGGTACAAACGTGCTCCAATGATTCATAGAATCATAGAATGTTTGAGGCTGGAAGGGACCTCTAGAGGTCATCTGGTCCAACTTCCCTACACAAGTAGGGACATCTCTACCTAGGTCAATTCACTGGAGATGAAACAGATCTTTCTCAGGAGAAACCCTGATGATGTTCTGAGATGTCTCCTACTCATACAAAAGGGCTTTCCCTCTGCACACACATGGCACATCTGTTTGGATCATGCCATTTTTACTCTGAGTAATCATCAGGTCTAAATACAGTCAAAATAGGGCTTGGAGGATGAGTTTAACATGACCATGGCCTGGCCTTCCAGCCACTCACAGTGTTCCTTCTTATCAATTGCATGTTCTCCCTCCAAGTGATGTAGGATCTGGGTGTGAAGGTTTTTACCCCTTGCACAGAACAACACTATCATGCTCTGATCACAGCCCCTCTCTCCACCATCTCTGAAAACCTCTGGTGATGCAGTGGTGAAGATCACAGGTTTAGGTTGGAAGGGACCTTTCAAGACCATCTCGTGCAACCCCCCTGCACTGAGCAGGGACATCTGCAACTAGAGCAGGTTGCTCAGAGCCCCAGACAACCTCACCTGCAATGGTGCCAGGGATGGGGCAGCCACCACCTCTCTGAGCAGCCTGGCACAGGCTCTCACCACCCTCACTGTAAAACATTTCACCCTTCTCTCTAGTCTAAATCTCTCTCTTTTAGTTTAAAACCATCACCTCTTGTCCTATCCCAACAGGCCCTGGTCAAAAGTCCCTCCTCATCTTTCTCAGAGGCCCCTCGAAGTCCTGCAAGGCCACCAGAAGGTCTCCCTGGAGCCTTCTCTTCTCCAGGCTGACCAAGCCCAACTCTCCCAGCCTGGCCTCCCAGCAGAGGCTTCCAGCCCTTGTCTCATTGCTGGGGCCTCCTCTGGCCCCGCTCCCCCAGCTCCATGGCTCTGCTGTGCTGAGGACTCCAGAGCTGCCCCAGCACTCAGGGGGGTCTCCCCAGGTTGGAGCAGAGGGGCAGGATCCCCTCCCTGCCCTGCTGCCGACGCTGCTGGGGAGCAACCCAGGAGGACATTGGCTGCTGGGGCCAGCTCAGCTCCAGCTCCTCACGCCCAGCACCCCCAGCTCCTTCTCCTAGGGGCTGCTCTCCAGCCTGGCCTGTTACTGGGAGTTGCCCAAACCTTGCACTCGGCCTTGTTGAACATCATGAGATTCACACGGGCCAACTCCTCAAGCTTGCCCAGGTCCCTCTGGATGGACTGTGACAGCACTATATGGCTGTGACAAAGCCAAGGAGAAGCCAGCAACACATTTCTCAAAACTTTCTGCCTCCTCCAGATGGCATCTCCCCAGAGCTCTTCTGAGAAGCACAAGCCCCTGGGTTACTGCCAGGGGAGCTAATGTGACAAGCCATGAAAACAAGGAGAAGCAGGTAAGAGAGAAGAGCCCAGCTGCTCCCTGGCACCACCTGAAAATCAAGACTATTCTTTCCCTGTCTCCCTGAGAAGCCCCTTCATGTGCTGAAACAAAAAAGCCCTAATTTGACTCCCTGCTTGGCTTTGTTGAATTCTGACACGTCCTCAGTCAAGCAAGATCCCCTCCTTCAATCAACCACCATTTTCTTGAGACGTTAGGAAGGGAGGAAGCTGAAGTCATTATTGAAACCTCCAAGCAGCAGCTTTTGCCTAATTACCACGACTCCTTTTTAATTTTTGTTATTGATTGCCTCCCATGAATACACAAGTATTGACTGAGCTCACAGAGTCTTGTGCTGCTGTGATAAGAACAGCAGCCAGTCAACAACAAAACGCAATTAGGTGACCCAGTATCCTGCTGAACATTTGGGAGTAGAAGGGAGAAAGGAAGAAAAATAAAGCCTGGAAGAGAACACACCATTTGTATCTTCCAGAGACTTGCTCTCGGGGTTTGGGAGCAATGTCCTTGTCAAGAGAAAGTGAATGGTTTATTTCCCACATGGCCAAAGAGGTTGTGTTTAATTCCCTGTTGCCAGGGCTTGACCTAAAGACCAAGTCTGGATGAGCTACTAGCCTCAAATGACCTTCAGAAGGGGGGACAATTTAAAGCCCCAGATCCCCAACCAGTTATCTGCCAAAACCACCACTAAAAACTTGCCTGTTCTCCTCTACACCTTCAGGACATGGTCTAGGGGCCAGGGAGATGTTGGGATGAAGGTTGGACTGGATGATCCTAAAGGTCTTTTCCAACCTAAATGATTCTATGCTCTTATTTATTGTTCCATTTAATTTCTTTGCTGGCCTTCTTGGCATTATGGATTCCCATATTAAACCAGATCCATCCAAAATTTGAGTGTCCAAATGAATTTTTGTAGGGTTTTTTTGGTTGGTTTTGTTGCTTTCTTCCTCCTCCTGGACCTACCTCTCTGACCTGCTCAACTTAACCTCAACCACTAAACCAACAGGAAACTTGTTCTTACTTTCAGATGTTGAACCCAACCTAGTTGGGTTCTGTCTTTACCACCAAATAATTTTTAAAGAGCTGTTTTGACTGGAATAATTGAGTGGGTATTTTTTATCCCCCTCATTGTGGAAAAAGTTCTTTATTCCACAGCAGCATAACACAAGAAATAAATTACACCCTGTCCCCTGAGACTCATGTGCTTTCAAACCAACAAGGCAACTTCCATTAGGCTCCCATTGATAAGCACCATTTTGACATGGAATTGATTTCTTGGGGTTTTTTTCAAATATGATAAGCATAAGTAGTGGAGAAGAACTACTGAGTTAGCAGATCCTGCTCTCTTCAGCACTTTGCCATTCCAGCTAGTAATGATTTTTTTCAAAGAAATAAACTATACATGAATTCTTAGCATTGAAAATTGAGGGTATGTTTTGGACTGAGACCACCACTCAAGCTCCATGTGGCTCCTTGACCACACATCATTCAAAACTACTCTTGATGGCAGGTCAAAGAAAAAGAACAGATACTTGCTAAGCCCATCAGTTAATGGGAATTCTATTAAAGTTATAAAGTGCTGCTACAGCAAAACAATGGCTCTCTCCAATTAATTTTGAATGCAGCCAAGTATGATACTATTATGGACAACTCCCTGATGGCCCCAAATAAGCTGAGTTCATATCTGCAGGTTCTCTTCTCTCTCTCTCCTCCTTTCCTGGCAGTCTAAGGACAGTGTGACATCAACAACCAGGGAAATGAAAACGTGTGTCAGTGTGACTCTGGGTTAGAGAATCAGAGAATGTTTGAGGCTGGAAGGGACCTCTAGAGGTCATCTGGTCCAACCTCCCTACACAAGTAGGGACATCTCTACCTAGGGCAGGCTGCTCAGAGCCCCATCAAGCCTGGCCTTGAAGGACTCCAGGGATGGGGCCTCCAGCACCTCTCTGGGCAGCCCATTCCACTGATCTATCACCCTCAGATTAAAGAATTTTTCTCTAATATCCAGCCTAAATCTCTCCTTTCCCAGCTTAAAACCATTACTCCAACAGAGATTCAATGATTTAATTCCAATGGGACAGAAACCACCAAGCAGACAGCTCAGGGATGGATCTGGGTCCTAAGCAGACCCTAAAGACTGATGCAGTCCAAGGAATGACCTCAGTGATGTTAAAGAAATGAGATGTAGGTAAGGTTCCTACCACTCAAGAATGACTTCAAGCCAATTAAATCGAGTTCCCAGGGTGCTTTCATGCTTTCAATTCTGGGTCAGGATTCTGCTAATCAGTATTGGGGGATGACTCAGTGAAAAGAGAGAGGGGAGGGGGGGAAATCATCTTTCATTAACTCAGTGTCTCATCTTTCTACCCCCTGCAGCCAAAATGAACTTAAGATACCTGCACCCTTGGAGAAAACCAGAAGTTGAAGCCAGAACTATGTGTGGAGCTTATCAATTGCCCACACAGGCACAAAGGCCAGTAAATTATTATCTAGTCCATCCAAAGACCTCATTTAAAAGGTGCCAGCTCTTGTTTAATCCTACTGGAAAGAGTCAATCTATAAAACATCCTCCTCTCATCTAACAGAAGATGATGGTTGGTTCAGGCTCTTCTTTCTTTGGAAACCTCTCAGTGACCTGTAAGGATGGATGAGGAGTTGGGAAAGAGTTTCAAGGACTGTCTGAGCAACTGATGGGACTCGTCCTGGAACCACAGTTCAGTTCAACTCATACAAAAGTAAATAAATAAAAATATTGTCCTTCTTCCCCTTCCCTCCTCATCTTCGATCAGCCAAAGGGAGTCACCAGCACCTGGTAAACGCTTTGGATAAAATTCCATATATTGAATTCAGAGGAATGAAATAAAATGTGAGCTCAGACAGAACATTGATTATGTGGTTTGCAAAATAGGCCTTTCTTATTTAGAGGGTTTGGAAGTTGTTAACTTTGGCAATTTCCAAGATCAGATATCTCATTCCAGCCTCTTAGGCTCATCTTTAGTGAATGAACTCAAAACCATCTTGGTGGAAGAAGAAAAAACCCATAATATGGGAAGATGGGAACTACCTGGAGACCTGGCTGCCTTTAGATTACTTTAAGATAATAATATACACACATATACAGGTTCCTCTATCATATACATGCATCTGCACTGCAGCCACTCTTCTTCCATGCCAAATTCCCTCCTCTTTCATGCTAATTTAGTATCTTTCAAATATCTTGACTTCTTTGTGCCATGGGGGAAAAGCACTTGCAAACCACTTCTACATCACTGGAGGATAAAAAATAAAAGCATCATTTTGAATAATTAAGGCATGATTGGAACTGAGCCTACTCATTTTAAGCAATGAGATTGTCAATGGGTTCATTAATGACAGAGAAAGGGCTGGGTATGGGAAGAGCAGGGAGAAGGTCCCATTGTGGCTACCAGTTAAATGCCACCATATAAAATGTAATATTTCCAAGTTATTACATTGCTTTTCTATTTATTTTTTAATAAGAAATAGAATCTTGAGAAACAAGATCCATCCTTACCAACAGCTCTGTGGTCACTGCTGGCTTGTTAAACCAGGTCAGAAAAAGGACAAGGAATCCAACCACTTTAGGTCTTCTAAGGTCCCAACCACCCCCATCTATCACCCGAGACTCTGAGTGCCTATTAAAGATCCTCATTTCTAATTACCCTTCAACCAACACTTCATCCTCTCATTCAAAGCATAAGTGGTAACATCAAGTTTCCACATCCCATCAACATCTCCTACAGAGTAATTTAAGAAAACACAGTGGTTTGTGCTGCAGAATAAATTAGATCAGGGATGGGGATGAGGCACGGGAGGGCAGAGCCATGGTGGGCATGGTACAGGTCCAATAAACTACTCAATTTCTCCAGATGAACAAATGTTAAAGAGATATAGACAGCAAACAATATGATATTAAGATGCTTTTAGTGTATTATTCCCAGCTGGTTTTTTTCAGGGGCAGAAATCAGCAAGTGTAGTGAGATAGTTAAATACTGTAGGTAGGAATCAACAGCAGGCTATCCAGGATTATTCAGAGGTATGAAACCCAGGGGATGGGATGGGAAGGGCTGTCAGCACTTAGAACTTTCACAAAACTCACAGAATCACAGAATGTTAAGGGTTGGAAGGGACCCCTGGAGATCGTTGCAACCTCCCCCAGAGCAGGGGGCCCAGCAGCGTGTCCAGCAACCTTTGGAAGCTCTCCACACAAGGAGACTCCACAACCTCTCTGGGCAGCCTGGGCCAGGCTCCAACACCCTCACCTCAAACAACCACCTCCTCCTGCTCACATGGAACCTCCTGGCTTCCACTTGGTGCCCGCTGCCCCTTGGCCTGGCCCTGGGCACCACTGACAAGAGTCTGGCCCCAGCCTCTTGCCCCCACCCTTTAGCTCTTGAGCAGCGTTGAGCAGATCCCCTCTGAGGCTTCTCTTCTCCAGCTCAGCAGCCCCAGGGCTCTCAGCCTGTGCTGGGCACACAGATGCTCCAGGCCCCTCAGCATCTCCAGAACCTCTGCTAGACTCTCTCCAGTAGTTCCTTGTCCCTCTTGAGCTGGGGAGCCCAGACCTGGACCCAATACTCTAGAGGTGGCCTCACCAGGGCAGAGTAGAGAGGGAGGAGAACCTCCCTTGACCTGCTGCCCACACTCTTCCTCATGCACCCCAGGAGACCATTGGCCTCCTTGGCCATGAGGGCCCATTGCTGGCTCATGGGCAACTTGTGCAAGAAAAGGGTGTCAATTCAGCTCTAAGTCATACAGCTTCACAATAACACACACTTGTAAGAGGAAAAAAATTCTTCTGAGAAGACTTTTCTCCTCTGTTTCACAAAACATTGACCTGTTTCTGGTTATAAAACCAAAATAAACCTAAATTCAAGTGTTAACTTTTTGTTGTTGTTGTTTTTAGCGAAACTAAAGGGAAGTGGACAATCAACATGAGACTTTTTACCTGCAAAAAAATCCCCAGAACTTATAAACAAGCTCAATACAAACAATTTCACCCTCTGCAAATATGCTGTAAAATGAAGTACTACAGTTGATTCACAATCCACCACAAAAGGTTATAATTTGTGTTTGCTGAGGAAACACAATAACTGCCCAGTGCCAAAACTACAGCACCACTAAAATAAAGAGCACGTTGATACTGGAACTCAGGCAGTGTCCACACACTGCTCCTGCTCAAAGCAGAATGAGCATTTTACTTAAAAAAAGGTGAATTTTGCCAGAATTTCTAATTGGAAAGATAGAATCACTTATATCCAACTATTCCCAAGTGCTACGTGGTATTGAACCATGGAGAGAGGCATCTCCTGCAGTACATCAGGCTACAAAACTGGTTTTACTTCTCCATACTGCCAAAAATACAGTTGTAGGATGGGTTTTTAGGCAAGACATCTACAGATATTCCCTTGCTCAGTCCAACATTGAAGGATTATTTATGTTATCCTTGGAAAAACATTCCTATTTAAATTAATTCCCTCTTAAATCCTGTCCAACCTGACCTGGAATGTTCCCAGGGATGAGGCATCAACCACCTCTCTGGGCAACCTGGGCCAGGCTCTCACCACCCTCAGCATCAAAAATTTCTTCCACAGACCTAGGCTAAATCTTCCCTCTTTATTTTAAAATATAATCAGCATAAGTTTAAAACTGCCCCAAACTCAAAGGGTAATTTTTCCTTTTTATTGCCTGACATTGCAGAAACTTTCTCCCCAGTCCCACATGAGACCCAGAAACTTTACATAGTCTAAAAATACAAATGTGCCTTTGCCTGGTAAAATCCCAGTGATGAACCATGGGTCTCACTGCACAGAAAAGGAAAACAAATGATGCTCTATGTGCCTCACTTGTGGAGCTTCACTATCAAATACATAATAATAAAAATAATGGTTATGACAGAGAGAGTCATCAGCTCCACAGGCAGAACTTAACTTCTAAGTGATAGGACAAGAAGAAATGGCCTCAAGCTGCCCCAAGGGAGGTTTAGGTTGGAGATGAGGAAGAATTTCTTCACTAAAAGGGTTGTCAGGCATTGGAACAGGGCAGTGCTGGAGTCCCCATCCCTGGAGGCATTTAAAAGACCTATAGATGTAGTGCTTGGGGATATGGTTTAGTGGAGGACTTATTAGTGTTAGGTTAATGATTTGACTTGATGATCTTAAAGGTCTTTTCCAATCTAGACAATTCTGTGATTAATGGAGTAATAGTCTTAACTAGGAAAGGAGAGAATTAGACAGGATATTAGAAAAAAGTTCTTTAATCTGAGGGTGATAGATCAGTGGAATGGGCTGCCCAGAGAGGTGGTGGAGGCCCCATCCCTGGAGTCCTTCAAGGTCAGGCTTGATGGGGCTCTGAGCAGCCTGCCCTAGGTAGAGATGTCCCTGCTTGTGTAGGGAGGTTGGACCAGATGACCTCTAGAGGTCCCTTCCAGCCTGAACATTCTATGATTCTAAATAACAGCTAGAGAATAAAAAACAGTGTCTCCTGTATTTCTTCCCTTTTCCAAAACCTACGAGGCAAACTGCACAACAAGAGTATCACAACTCTCCTCACATCCCTTGGCTCTTGAGATGATTTTGGAAGAAACCTTTGAAACTAGACAAAAGATAAAGACAAAGGGAAAGAATCTCTCCTGCTTCTCAACTCACATGCTCCACCCACTTGCACACACCCCAAATCCCTGTAGGACCAAACCTGGGGCTAATGATTTTTCTACAAAAAGCACCGAACTGCTTCTCCTTGCAGTGAGCTCTGCCAACTGATATCTAAAGATTTACTGAAGCTCTGCCCTCTTTGCTCTGCCCCCTTTCCCCAACCTCAGAAAATACATTTTTAATGCGACGTTTAAAGGTTTGATGAAAAAGTTATAAGTATTGACTTTTGCTCCTGCTCGTTCCTGTTCAGCAGTGGTTTGCTGATGGACAAGAAATGGGCTTCTTCAGAGGGCTTCAGAATGGGCTATTTGGGGACCTCAAAAGCATGGAAATGAGAAACATAAGATCCTTTCAGTGCACACTGGACACCTTCCATGCAGCAAAACCATAGAATCATAGACTGGTTTGAGTTGGGAGGGATCTCTGAAGATCATCTAGTTCCAACCCCCCTGCCATGGCAGGGACACCTCCCACTAGAGCAGGTTACCCAAGGCCCCATCCAACCTGGCCTTGAACACTTCCAGAGAGGCATCAACAACTTCTTCAGACAACATCTGCCAGTGTCTCATCACCCTCATAGTGAAGAACTTCTTATTTATATCCAATCTAAATCTATCCACTTTTAGGTTGAAATCATCGCCCCTTGTCCTGTTACTACAGACCCTGGTAAAATGTTTGTCCCCATCTTTCTGACAGGCTTCTTGAAGTCCTGAAAGACCCCAAGAAGGTCTCCCTGGAGCCTTCTCTTCTGCAGGCTGACCAAGCCCAACTCTCCCAGCCTGGCCTCCCAGCAGAGGCTTCCAGACCTCCCACCATTGCTGGAGCCTCCTCTGGCCCCACTCCCCCAGCTCCATGGCTCTGCTGTGCTGAGGACTCCAGAGCTGCCCCAGCACTGCAGATCCTCTCATGAGAGTGGAGGGGGAACAACAGTAACACAGGCATTCATAAACACCTCAATTATTAATTACTATTAACGTCACTGCTAAAATCACCTCTGGTTTAAAGCAGCTGCTGGAGCAGAGAGCAACCTTCGACTTTGAGAAGTTATTATAAATAGAGCAATCTGGGAGGAGATGATGATTGACAGGGGGAGCAGTAAAGAGCAATGCTTAAATAATGTATGTAAACCTGTAATTCTGCCTGACACAAATTCATTCCTCTTGCTATGACACACAGACGTAATCCAATCAATGAGACAGTCTCCATGGCAAAGCCATTATTGAAACAAAGCTGGCTTGCCTTCAAAACTGCAATAATTTGGGCCAATTTAGGACTGATATTATGCACCATTTTGCATTGTGAGGTGCCCAGAGATTCTACATTGATCTCGAAAGAAAAAAGCAGCGAGGTTTTGAGAGCTGATAGATTTCCCCCTTTCTCTTTGGCTCCAGAATCCCCAAATGTTTTAAATAGTCCAGGAGCTATCACCTCTGCTTCCACACCAGCTTTATTATCAATGAAAGCTCTAATTGGAGAGTGTGTTCTTAAAAGGCAGCCTTGCAAGAAGAACATCTAACGACTGAAATTCAGCTTTGACAATAGTGCTGTGTCCCTTCTGAAAGAACTGTCCTTTTCCTACAAAATAGATTTGATTGCAGCCTCCAAACACGTTCCCAAAGCTGCACAAAACAGCAGAGAACGTGGGGGGAAAAGTGCTCTCAAGTTGGGAAACTTTTTATCCTATGAAGCCAGGCTGAGAGGGCTGGGGTTGTTCAGCCTGGAGAAGAGAAGACTCTGGGGAGACCTTCTGGTGGCCTTTCATTATCCAAAGGGGGCCTAGAAGAAACCTGGGGAGGGACTTTTTACAAGGGCTTGTAGTGATAGGATGAGGGGAAATGGCTTCAAACTAGAAGAAGGGAGATTTAGATTAGATGTCAGGAAGAAGTTCTTGTGGTGAGCCACTGGCACAGGTTGACCAGAGAAGTTGTGGATGCCCCAACACTGGATGTGCTCAAGACCAGGTTGGATGGGGCTTTGAGCAACCTGGTCTAGTGGGAGGTGTCCCTGCCATGGCAGAGGGGTTAGAACTAGATGAGCTTTAAGGTCCCTTCTAACTCAAACCATTCTATGATTCTATAAAGCACCAGAGCTAATCTTGTAATTAAAGACCAGCAGATGCTCAAGCTATTTACTAGATCAAGACCAGAAGAGTGTAAAGCTCTACATGATCAATCCCTTCATGACCATAACACACATAACAAATGGTGATATTGCACCAGTTGCATAATGGAATATCCTTTTCCTGACTAAAGGAGGTTGTGGTGAGGCTGGTGTTGGTCTCTTTGCCCAAATTACTAATGATAGGACAAGAGGAAATGGCCTCAAGTTGCTCCAGAGGAGGTTTAGATTGGATATTAGGAAGAAGTTCTTTACTGTGAGAGTGGTCAGGCACTGGGACAGGCTGCCCAGGGAGGTGGTGGAGTCACCATCCCTGGAGGGGTTTAAAAAACAAGCAGATGTAACACTTGAGGCTATGGTCTAGGGGTCAGGAAGATGTTGAGGTAAAGGTTGGACTTGATGATCCTAGAGGTCCTTTCCAACTGTAATGAATCTATGATTCTTTATCTCTGGCTTTTGTCATTTCCCCAATCAGAGAAAACACTGAATTATCTAGTGGATGCTCCATCCCTGGAGATGTTCAGGGCCAGGTTGGATGGGGCTTTGAGCAACCTGCTCTAGGGGGAGGTG
>VYZX01001655.1:0-23114 GCA_013401335.1 Brachypteracias leptosomus | reverse complement strand
TGGGAGAAGAGCCCAACCCCACCTGGCTCCAACCTCCTTGCAGGGACTTGTGCAGAGCCAGGAGGTCTCCCCTGAGCCTCCTTTGCTCCAGGTTCAATCCCCCCAGCTCCCTCAGCTGCTCCTCACCACACTCCTGCTCTACACCCTCCACAAACAACAGAGAGGACAAAGGAGAGAGGGGTTTTGTAATACAGGAATGTGACAATCTGATATGAAGAAGCAAAACTCAGGTTGCTTCTTCTGAAAGACACTTTGTGAACCAAAATACAACCACCCCTTCATTTAGCAGATTTCATTTTCCATCTCATATCTTTCCCAGTGATGCTACAGGAGTTTGTTGGGTTTTTTTTTTAAAGATTTGAGTTCTATCATCTAAAAATAACAAAATGCTCTTTAGCCTTGAGAGCAATCATCATCTAATAATTAGAGATCATCACCTTGGGAGTGCAGCTGAAGCTGCTGTGTTGACTGCCCTGCGTCAGCAATACAGGACAGACACTGGGCAAGCCTGGCTGGTTTCAGACACTGGCTGGTCAGTTCTGATTTACACCTAATTAATCATTACCCTGGATACTGTTTTTCACCCCAAAATGGAGAATTCAGGATTGTGCAAGATGCCAAACGGAGCTGCTCACTTAACAAGACAAATGGGTTTTATTGACTTCATCAAGAAGAGTAACAGCTCAATAATATCTCATTTCTTCATAGGCGGCTGGAACAAACTCTGGGGGCACGAGGAGAAGATGTAAAACACAGTCTATCAATTGTAAAGAGTTTATTAAAGAACTGCCAATGGAAACTGCTTCAGAATTGAACCTCCACGTCCTGCAAAGCTCCCACAGCAAGTGGGCGACGTATCGACTGGGAACAAATGAGGTGAGCAATCTACAGATAATATATCATTGGAAAGTCCATAATTTTTCTCCTTCAATTGATGAGATTATTTTACCACACTGTGTTTGATGGGGTAGGAAACAAAAGGTTATTATGTTTGTTGTTGCTGCTGTTCAGATGACAGCTTGGCCTCATCACAGCACCTCTGTCACAGTCTTGGCTTCCCCAAATGAGCTGTGGAAGGAGCAACCTTAGCTTAGATCATAGAATTGTCAGGGTTGGAAGGGACCTCAAAGATCATCCAGTTCCAACCCCCCTGCCATGGGTAGGGACACCTCCCACTAGAGCAGGTTGCTCACAGCCCCAGCCAGCCTGGCCTTCAAAATGTCCAGGGATGGGGCTTCCACCACCTCTCTGGCCAACCTGTGCCAGTGTCTCCCCACCCTCCCGGGCAAGAACTTCTTCCTAACGTCTCATCTGAATCTCCCCACCTCTAGTTTTGATCCACAGATTTGCCAAACTTGGGTCCTAACATTGATGGCTCAGAAGATTACTCCTCCAAGACCTACAGACAGCCCTGGGGGTAGGAGAAGTCTGTTCACACCCACTGATCTACCCAAAATCTGAGCTACCACCATCACTGACCCACTGCCTTACTCGGGAGATGGGGCTTCACAGGGATCATCCTTCAGCTGGAAGAATGAGAGGAATTCATGCTTGTCATTTAAGGATAAGCATAAAAACCCTTTAGTTCAAGAGGAGTGGTAGAGGTTCTCCTGATAGCACAGCTTGCAACCTTGGCTGCAATGGGGACTCTGGGTGCAAAGCCCTGGACACCATTCCTGGGGGGTTGGACTAAATGATCTCTCGAGGTCCCTTCCAACCCCTAACGTTCTGTGATTCCTCAGGATGCTCTCCAGAGCCACGGGGCAAAGAAAGATGAGAAAGCCCCAACTTCTACTTTCTGCAGGAGCACAAACCTTCCTATGAAATCTCTGCTGCCAATGCCTCCTGGGAGGAGAAAACCACAGAATAGTCCCTGGTGGCCTCATCCAGAATGGGGCAAATGCTTGGAGGCTACAAGAATGAGTGGAAACCCTGGGTGAGAACTCTACATCACATTATAGAGGTGCACAAACACACAGGGAGACCTAGTTAGAGATGTCCCTGCTTATTGTAGGGAGGTTGGACTAGATAACCTTTGGAGGTGTCTTCCAACCCAAACCATTCCATGATTCTATACTGAGGAAGATGAGGGAAAGAAGATAAAGCAACCAAGTGTGATGTGCTGAAGCACAAATTGCACCTGCTAAATATTAGCAAGAAGCCTCCAAATTACTGAGACTGAAAGAGCTTCTTGGAGCTAACTCAATGCCTGCTTTCAGAGCTAAATGTTTAAAACCAAACCAAGGAGCTATTATATTGATTTGTAAGCAGTGAGCTGTAGGAATACAAAATAAATGAGGGGAAAGAAAAATTTAAAAAAACAGAGAAAATGTTTCTAATGATTTCATTTATTCCTCTCAGGGGTCCATGACAATCACGGCAGAAGAAACTTCTGTTGATAGAGAACTTAGACTCTTATTTCTGAACAAATACAAGCAAGACTCATATTTTTTTTTTAATTAACTGACACAATTTCTAACCAGAAATGAACCCTGAAGAGGACTACACATGTCAGCTCGGATATTTACTGTTTCTAATTGGCCACATTACACTGCTGCTGATTAAGACTCAAGCCTTGAAGGATGAGTTGAGTCTCAGCTTGATAATGAATGGGATTTTAACACACCCTCTGATCTCTAGGACCCTGGACTCTGTTCAAATTAAAGGTAAGTGAAAGTATTAGGCAGCTAATGGGGTCTGTTATATGGCCAGGGTTAACTGATCTCCTTTTGCTATTTTTAGCTTATTTTAGGGGGGGTTGGGTTAAAAATCTGGACCTGCAACCCTGCAGTGGTACCTGGGAGATTGGATGGTCACTGCTTTTGAGCTAACACAGATTTCTGCTTGGAAAAAGCTTTTCTGAAGGCAGTCTGAGATTCTCTGGGGTTCACAGAATCATAGAATCCCAGAATTATCAGGGTTGGAAAGGACCTTAAAGATCATCCAGTTCCAACCCCCCTGCCATGGGCAGGGACACCTCCCACTAGAGCAGTTGCTCACAGCCCCAGCCAGCTTGGCCTTCAAAATGTCCAGGCATGGGGCTTCCACCACCTCTCTGGGCAACCTGTTCCAGTGTCTCCCCACCCTTATGGGCAAGAACTTCTTCCTAACGTCTCATCTGAATCTCCCCACCTCTAGTTTTGATCCATTCCCCCCAGTCCTACCACTACCTGACCTCCTAAAAAGGCCCTCCGCAGCTTTCTTGTAGCCCCCTTCAGATACTGGAAGGAATCCGGGATGTTGAGCCTGAAGAAAAGGAGGCTCAGGGGAGACCTTGCTCATGGAAACTCCCTGCAAGGAGGTTGGAGCCAGGTGGGGTCGGGCTCTTCTCTCAAGGAACAAGTGATAAAACAAGAGGAAACAGCCTCAAGTTGCACCAGGGGAGGTTTAGGTTGGACATGAGGAAAGATGTCTTCCTCAAGTGGGTCTCAAGACCAGGCTGGGCAGGGCAGTGGTGGAGTCCCCATCCCTGGAGGGGTTTCCAAGGCGTGGAGATGTGGTGCTGAGGGACATGGGTTAGTGGTGCCCTGGCAGGGATGGGGGAATGGTTGGACTCCATCTTAAAGTTCTCTTCCAACCAAAATGATTCTATGATTCTGCATAATCATCAGAGCAGAAGCAACCAAAAAAAAGCATTTTTCCAACCATGTGAGGAAAGCTGACATCCAGGCTGTCCTCACTCACCTCTCCTTAGCCTCACTGCTTTGCCTCTCAGCTGTCACTGTTGCCCTTAGAGCTGCCTTGAGGATTTATGACGGAATCATGTGGACAGCAGCCAAAGCATTTTCCAATTCTTCCCATTCTCCATCTTAAACAGCCACATTTTGAAAGAAAACTTGTTTCTGAGTTCCTACAAGTGCGTGAGAAATTAAGAAGCAGAGCCCAGAGGACAGAGGGCAGAGAAAGTTTTTTGTTAATGGCTTTACATTCAAAGGTAAATATAAAGTCCTCTTGGACAAGGAAGGGGGTAATGGTCTGGTGTCCCTCCTACACACTCTATAAAGCAGCAAATTATTTCTCTTATTGCTGTGACTGTTTTCAAAGGCTTGAGAATCCTTCAGGTACATAGCGATGGAGAAGGTCTACAGAGGTCAGATGGAGGGAGAAGGTACCAGCAGATAAATTTTACTTCTCACTGTGCCTGGTTATTCATCTTTCCTCCTACACCTTTGCTTTTCCATCCACAAAAAAGGGACAACAAATCCTCCAAAACATACAACTTGCCAGGTGTTCAAAATTTCCAGATGGAAGCCACTTTAGAAATAGAATCATAGATTCGTTCTGGTTGGAAGAGACCTTTAAGATCATCAAGTCCAACCATTAACCCATCCCTTCCAGGGCACTACTAACCCATGTCCCTCAGCACCACATCTCCATGCCTTGGAAACCCCTCAGGGATGGGGACTCCACCACTGCCCTGCCCAGCCTGGCACAGCCCACAACAACCCTGCCCACCCAGACATTTCTCCTCAGCTCCAACCTCAACCTCCCCTGGGGCAACTTGAGGCCAGTTCATCTTGACCTGTCACTTGTTCCTTGGGAGAAGAGCCTGACCCTACCTGGCTCCAACCTCCTTGCAGGGACTTGTGCAGAGCCACAAGGTCTCCCCTGAGCCTCTTTTGCTCCAGCCTCAACCTCCCCAGCTCCCTCAGCTGCTCCTCACCACACTCCTGCTCTAGACCCTTCAGTG
Source organism: Brachypteracias leptosomus (assembly GCA_013401335.1). Taxonomy (NCBI): domain Eukaryota; kingdom Metazoa; phylum Chordata; class Aves; order Coraciiformes; family Brachypteraciidae; genus Brachypteracias; species Brachypteracias leptosomus. The sequence goes on along the minus strand of VYZX01001655.1, from coordinate 18,424 downwards.
CCCCCTTTTAAATTCCAGCAGAGTAACCAGCTGAGATACAAATGCTCAGAATCAGTAGCAAGTGCTGAAGAGGACATCCTCTGTGTTCCTAGCTTGTAGGATGAGCCAAGTGAACACGAGCAGCAGACACTGAATGAACAACTCATGCCAAGCTCCTTCAACCACACCAATCCCCAAAATAAAGTTCTGCCAAGCACAGAGGCTGTGAAATCAAACTTCACAAAGGAGAGGGAACATGAGGTTAACATGGATTTAGACATCCACACAATACCCACTGAGAACATTCTCCTTACCAACACCATCCCCTCGGTCAGGAGACACGTGCGAGTGAACGCAGGTCCCACCAGAGGATTTGTGTGTGTGATGCCTTCCACAAACCCCCTGCTCCCAGCCTCACCCTGAATCATCTCTCCCATTCGAGGCTGAACATTTGAATAGAGCTCTACAGGTAGCAAACTGAAACGTTCACTCCTCCACTGCGGGGAGACTGAATCTGAAACATGAGCAGCAAGAAGAACAGAGCGAGGCATCAACAGCCCTCAGCCACGACAGCAACGACGCTGGGTGAGTGATTGAGCATTTGTTACAACTCCTACCATTGTGCAAGCAACCCATTATTTTCCTGCTTGTGCTCTGAGATGCCTCAATCACTGACAGAACGAGAGAGGGAGAAATAACACAGCTCATTTTGGGTGGCTCTGGCTCAGTGGACGCGGTGCCGTGTCCCGTGTCTCCCAGTGTTTCAGCACCAACACAGCTCGTGGTTTTTTCCCCCTCTCTCTCTTTTAGGATCTCATGTCATTAGGCTGATGGCTCCTCCAACTGTGAACATCTATAGAAGTCACCATAACATCCTGTAACACGTGTGGGGCTCAAGTCTGGGCTGGTTTTGTAAAGAGCAATATGAGGCTGCAGCACTTGGGTGAAGGCTGGAACACATCAGACAGGGCAAGGGAGCAGCTTCTGAATCCCTGGGCTCTGATGTCTCAAGTGCTCTCACAGCAGCTTACTGAGAAAGTGGAACCATGTGAACTTCATGAGGTTCAATCAGGTCAACTGAAATGTCCTGCATATGGGTTTAGGCAACCCCTGGTATCAACACAGGTTGGGGGTGAAGGGCTGGAGAGAAGCCCTGAGGAGAAGGAGCTGGGGGTGCTGGGGGTGAGGAGCTGGAGCTGAGCTGGCCCCAGCAGCCAGTGTCCTCCTGGGCTGCTCCCCAGCAGCGTGGGCAGCAGGGCAGGGAGGGGATCCTGCCCCTCTGCTCCAACCTGGGGAGACCCCCCTGAGTGCTGGGGCAGCTCTGGAGTCCTCAGCACAGCAGAGCCATGGAGCTGGGGGAGTGGGGCCAGAGGAGGCCCCAGCAATGAGACAAGGGCTGGAAGCCTCTGCTGGGAGGCCAGGCTGGGAGAGTTGGGCTTGGTCAGCCTGCAGAAGAGAAGGCTCCAGGGAGACCTTCTGGGGGCCTTGCAGGACTTCAAGGGGCCTGTCAGAAAGATGGGGAAGGACTTTTTATCAGGGCCTGTTGGGATAGGACAAGAGAAGATGGTTTTAAACTAAGAGTGGGGAGATTTAGACTACATGTATGGAAGCATTTTTTTTGGCCAATGGTACCCTTGGCTAGGTTGCCCAGAGAGGTGGTGGCTGCCCCATCCCTGGAACCATTGCAGGGGAGGTTGGCCGGGGCTCTGAGCAACCTGAGATAGTTGCAGATGTCTCTGCTCCCTGCAGGGGGGTTGCACTAGATGAGCTTTAAGGGTCCCTTTCCAACCCAAACCATTCTGTGATTCTGTGATCTTGGCTTTGTGCACCCTCAAAGAGCAATGGCTTCTTAGCCCTGGAGCAGCAGCAGGTTTGGAGCCTGAAAGGCTTTGATGTTTGGGGATATACCCAAAGTGACTTAAAGACTAGTGGACAAACTCCCGAAGAAGGGAAGCAAATAAAAGAGAATTTAAATTTCTATCTCATTTAGATGACACGAAAATAAATTGCTATTGTCTCTTTGCAATGATTCACTGAGATTCATTTTCCCTACTTGTGTAGGGAGGTTAGACCAGATGACCTCTAGAGGTCCCTTCCAGCCTCAAACATTCTATGATTCTCTCTTTGTGAGGGATCTCATCAGCTTTGGCCTCGCTATGGTCAGGTCTTGAATCCCTCCTAGTCCAATCTTTCTGTGGTAGCAAGACACCAACCCTTGCTCTGAGCATGTGTCCCACCACAGCTGTCTTCCATGGAAACACAGTTTCCTTAAAAAGGCCACGGGCTGCCTTTCCAAGAATAAAAACACACACTGAAATATTAAAATGAAGTTCTCAAGTCAGCCCAATGCAGTCAGCAGGATCAACCTAAATATAGACTGAGCTCATACCCCAGCCCTGAGCAGAGCAACGGGTGCAGCAATTCAAAATTGCTGCTAATGTAGAAAAGTAGTTGTAAGAAACTGGGAAATTCTGCAATTTTAGACTAAAAAGCCATAAACTGAAGTACATTAGGAAAATAACTCCTGCACTGGCCTTATTGTGTTTTTTTTAATAGCCTATTTTGTCTCCATCAGCAAAGAACCGCTCAAAAATAATTGCTCTAAATGACTCTTTGAAGGCACATCTCTATTTGCAAACCTCATCAAGTTCCATGTTAGACGAGTCCCAGATCTTCACTTCTTAATTTACAGCAAGAATGAACAAACAGAAGGAACTCAGCACAGTAATTACTGTTAGCAAGGCTCACAGAGGTGAGTTACTGGCCCTCTTGCTACTACCAACAATCAGAAGGAGTTTCTCAGCTCACCCTGTTCTGGTTTTATACAAAATTTAAGGAATTCAGGTAGGGAATTGACACTAATTCTACCAGCTCAGTAGGTAGCAATGCCACAAACATCCATCTGAGCCATCCAAAACCTTGTAGTTTCTCCCCAACATGGTGTTCACCAATGGTTATCAAAGCCCATAACAACCCAACTGCACTAGTGCTCGGCTCAAGCCAAGGGAATGCGGACAACCATAGAATGTTTCAGGCTGGAAGGGACCTCTAGAGGTCATCTGGTCCAACCTCCCTACACAAGCAGGGACATCTCTACCTAGGACAGGTTGCTCAGAGCCCCATCAAGCCTGACCTTGAATGACTTCAGGGATGGGGCCTCCACCACCTCTCTGGACAGCCCATTCCACTGATCTATCACCCTCATTTTAAAGAACTTTTTTCTAATATCCAGCCTAAATCTCTCCTTCCCCAGCTTAAAACCATCACTCCTTGTCCTATCATTACAAACCCTTTTGAATAGACCTTCCCCTGCCTTCCTATAGGCCCCTTCAGGTACTGGAAGGTCACATTGTCCTCATAATGGGTTCAAACTAGAAGAGGGGAGATTTAGATTAGAAATTAGGACATTCTTCACTCTGAGGGTGGTGAGACACTGACACAGGTTGCCCAGGGAAGTTGTGGATGTTCCATCCCTGGAGGTGTTCAAGGCCAGGCTGGATGGGGCTTTGAGCAACCTGCTCTAGTGGGAGGTGTCCCTGCCCATGGCAGGGGGGTTGCAATGAGATGATCTTCAAGGTCCCTTCCAACCCAATCCATTCTACAATTCTATGACATTATGTGGACCTTAAAACAACCTCCCTGTTTATTCTCCATGCCAGCATAAGCTGGGACAGCTTTTGAAAACACTCCTGATTCAGCAATTCACACGACACAGGCTGAATCATCCCAGGACATGAATAAAAATGAGAACATTTAACACCACAACAGACTTTTTACCATGTAAACTGCGCCACAGAGAAGAGTTAGATCAAAAGTGTTTATTCCCCCACGACGTAGCTTGGCATATAGTACATTATAAAAACCAAGAGAGAGATTTCACCCACAACAATATATTCTGTTACCTGCAGCAAGCCAAGAATAAACTCAAAGAGTTAAAAGATTTAATAGAGTAATAATTCCCTTTAAGTACATGTTAGAAGAGAACACAAAACGTAGAGAGCTCGTTCTAACCCCCATCACTGTCTAATGCAAACAGAGAATACAGTTCACTTTCCTGTTCTTACGTGCTGTAGAATATTATTTCAGAAATGCTTTCAAAAAGGCATCAAGCTTTTCCATTTTTATCTTCTAATACAAACTTCTCAGCTCCAGGATGGAGTCACCATCCCTGGAGGTGTTAAAAAAATGAGATGTGGTACTTCGAGATATGGTCTAGGGGTCAGGGAGATGTTGGATTTGATGGTCCTAGAGGTCTTTTCCAATCTAAATGATTCTATGAACTCTACAAAAGTTGGTAAATAAAGACAAGTTGACTTCCAAGGTGCCAACCCCGGTGTCACTACTGAGAAATGATGGGACTGAAGTGTATTGGAAAAAGCACATTACTTGGGTGCCTCCAAACATGTATTTCTAGGTTGGGTTTTCTTATAAAATCATAGAATGTTTCAGGCTGGAAGGGACCTCTAGAGGTCATCTGGTCCAACCTCCCTACACAAGCAGGGACATCTCTACCTAGGGCAGGCTGCTCAGAGCCCCATCAAGCCTGACCCTGAATGACTCCAGGAATGGGGCCTCCACCACCTCTTCCTGTATCGAAGTAAGCCCAAATCTTATGAAATAAATATCCCTGCTCAAGGGCTTCTAAGGTCACCCTATACACTTAGTCAGATCTGGTACTCCACAGACAAGGTCTTCAAAATATATAACTCATGATGAAGACACCAATCTGCACTTTGAGCATGAGCATTGCCCACATCTGTCCAAGTACACACAAAGAACTCTCACAGAATTGCCTAGATTGGAAAAGACCTTCAAGATCATTGAGTCCAATCATTAACCTAACACTGACAAGTCCCTGACTAAACCCTATCTCTAAGCACTACATCTATAGGTCTTAAATACCTCAAGTCCTGTGAGGAGCAGCTGAGGGAGCTGGGGTTGAGCCTGGAGAATAGAAGGGTCAGGGGAGACCTCATTCCCGACAACTCCCTGCAAGGAGGATGGAGTCAGGTGGTGTTGGGCTCTTCTCCCAAAGAACAAGTGATAGGACAAGAGGAAACAGCCTCAAGTTGTGCCTGGAGAGGTTGAGGTTGGAGATGAGGAGAAATGTCTTGGTGGTCAGGGTTGTTGTGGGCTGTGCCAGGCTGGGCAGGGCAGTGGTGAAGTCCCCATCCCTGAAGGGGTTTCCAAGCCATGGAGATATGATGCTGAGGGACATGGTTTAGTGCTGGGTTAACAGTTGGACTTGATGATTTTAAAGGTCTCCTCCAACCAGAACAATTCTATGATTCTATGAGTCAAAACAGTTACACTCCCCCAGCATCACCATCTAAATGCCTTGTGTTGGTAAAGCATCTTCTTGATTCATACTAATGGGGGTGATTCACATCAGTATCATCACAGCTTCACTGTTCTCATCACACAGACACCTGAAATGCACCAATTAAAGCCAGGAGAAAACAATCCTGAAGCAAGAGCTGGTATCACCAGCTTAGTGCACTTAAAATCATCTCCCATTCAGAGATACCCCTACTGAGAGACAAAAATTCACAGCTCACCAACTCTGCTGCTGTTTTGTCATCTGATCTCATGATTTACTCATTTCATCTCACTTTGCTTACCCACGATATGATCCACTTACAAAAGAAAAAAAAAGTCAGTGAGATGTTATTTGTTGGTGTAAAGTTTTGCAACACGGGAGATGATTAAATGGTGGACTTGGCAGTGCTGGGTTCATGGGTGGACCTTGAAGGTCTTTTCCAACCTACACAATTCTATGATTCTATGAAATTACTCATTATTTATAAACCATGAAGAGGATAATCAAGCAACACTGTCATATAATGATATGGGGAATGATATGATGGAATTAAGACCACGAAACCTGCTTTCCATGCAAAGACTAAATAGAAGGGGAAGACAAATCTTCAGGAATGTCTCAGAAATGGGAAGGTCACCCCCAAAGAGGATTTTATGAGCTTTCTTAGAAAAGCCCATCCTCAAACTGGCCCTTTCTCCATCACTTCAGTTTAGTGAAGAGATCAAAAATCTGAATAGGGGAGGAAAATGTCCTTTAACACAACATAATTAGAGTTTGTTCTATAAAGCTAACAGATTTTCCATCAAACTGAGAAAAGCCAACATAGTCAACACACATTTTCCAGCTTAGCACAAAATAAAAAGGAACTTTCAGCCTCCTTGGAACAAAGCTTTCTTTTTAACAACACCATCTCCTGCTTTGGACAACTTTATTAGCTTAAACCCCCTGCTCAACTCTGCCCTTTGGCAACCCAGTCCCTGTGCCACTTAGAATGGGGAATAATAATAATGAGGAAGATAATGGAGCAGCATTTCTCTGCCTGCCACTCTCCAGGGAGGAGCAATCATCTCCCTACTGTCATTGCTAATGCAAACCACCATCACTAATCCACTGGGACCCCCAGGAAAACACACAGGGAGATTTGTCTTGCTGGTGCCCATTTTTTCTTCCATCCCTTTTCAAAACTCCTGAAGTCTCCCAGATGTTATTAGGCCCAGCAACACATGAAATGGATGAGGCAGAGGGATAAACACAGCCTGATTTCTCCACAAACCTCTTGTGAAGGTCAAACCCTGGTGCAGACCTGGCGTGAGGTGACTTTGTTGAGGGCTATCATTCAATTGCCCAGTTGCCTGAAGATGCTGCTATTGTATTAGAGGGGTTGATTTACAGATTGAATTCTAAGCCATGAAAGCACGAAGAGAGTGTGAATGGTTCTACCCAGTTTGTCCTGTCCACAAATATTTGCTAATATGACAAAATAAACAATATTCTGCCACAACCTTATGCTTTTAAGCTGCAAGAAATAAAGTGAGCAAACAAACACAATTTCATTTTGGTTTTGCTAACGAGCAGGGTTTCAGTAATGACACATAAATAAAGATACCCACAGCACAGATTATCTTGCTTTGAACAGCCAAGATCTAAGCTTTAATGTCTTTGTTTTACACTAAACTACTGAGCAAACACATTTGATGAGGTTTTTTCCACCACAGATGAAGCGCAGAGCTGGTTTCAACTTGCATCATAAAAGTTTCATTTATAGAATCAAAGAATGATTTGGGTTGGAAGGGATCTTAAAGATCATCTAGTTCCAACCCCCCTGCCATGGCAGGGACACCTCCCACTAGAGCAGGTTGTTTAGAGTCCCATCCAACCTGGTCTTGAACACCTCCAGGGATGGAGCATCCACAGCTTCCCTGGGCAACCTGTGCCAGGGTCTCACCACCCTCACAGCAAAGAATTCCTTCCTAAAATCTAACCTAAATCTTCCCTCTTTCAGTTTAAAACCATTACCCCTCATCCCTGACAAAGTCCCTCCTCATCTTTCTTATAGGTCCCTTTCAATTATTGGAAGGCTGCTATAAGGTCTCCCCAGAGCCTTCTCTTCTTCAGGCTGAACCCCCCCCAACCCTCTTAAAAAATTAAATTTAGCAAGATCTTTGCCTGTAGTGTAGGTCAAGGGATGTTTATTCAAACACCTGCAATAAAGATACATGGACAACCACTAAAGAGAGTTAAAAGAGGAATATGCAGGAAGTTTACAAAATAATACGGTGGAAACAACCCAGTGGCATAGAATCATTAAGGTGGGAAAAGTCCTCTAAGATCATCAAGTCCAGCTGTCAACCCAGCACTACCATGACCATTAAACCATCTCCCAAAGCACCATATCTACTCGTTTCTTGAACACCTTCAGGGATGGTGACTCCACCACCTCCCTGGGCAGCCTGCTCCAGCGCCTGACCACTCTCAGTAAAGAACTTCTTCCTAATATCCATTCTAAACCTCCCCTGGTGCAACTTGAGGCCATCACCTCTTGTCCTGTCATTAGTTCCTTGGGAGAAGAGACCAACACCAGCCTCACCACAACCTCTTTGTAGGTAGTTGTAGAGAGCAATGAGGTCACAATCTGAGTTCCCTCAGGCACTCCTCATAAGACATGTTCTCCAGATCCCTCACCAGCTTCACTGCCCTTCTCTGGACCTGCTCCAGGACCTCAATGTCATCTCCCAGCCATGAGGTTGGATCCATGATGGACTGGTGGAGTTACTTGGAATAATTAGAAATAAGGCAAAGCCAAGTCAGTGCTGACAGTGCTCCCCTGCCATAATTTCAAATATGTGCCTTGACTATTCTAATGGTTTCCTCATCCCATTTTGCCAGAAAGACCATCTATTAAAAACCTGAGAGATGCAAAGTTAGGGAAAAAACCCCAATCAACCAATTCCACTCTCCCCGTCCTTCCAAATCCTCATTTCCTTCAAAATCAGGACTCAGCTCTTTAAACCCACAGAAATTCAAACTTGGGCTTAGGCACAAAGTTGATATTGATCAATCTGACTTGTAGTGAGCAATCAAGGAGCGTGATCATCAGGAACAAACCTGTTGACCCAGAAGAATTTCCTCCAGCTCCCCCATGAATTGTAGTCCTCTAATCTGTCTGATAACACTAACAAAAGGTGTCAGCCCAAATGAGGCAGCTGGAGGAGGACGAGGAGGAGGGGGGAAGGCTCACAAAGGAAGAAAGGAGAGCTCAGAGGAGAGGAGATGCCCAAGGGAAAGGAGTGGAGCAAGAAAGGCTTTACTGTCATTAAAGAGCAGGTGACACTCAAGAGGGTCACGGTGTACAGAAAATGAACCAGGAGATTGAAAGGTTTTGGTGGAAGTGCTGACTTTGAACACACCCTTTGATCTATTTTTTCTTCCTCAAAATGTTTTCTCCACGAGGCCCAAACACCAAATACCTCAAGGACAAGCTGCATCAACCCACTGAAAATGAAGGAACGTGCATTTGAAGGTTGCATCAACTGTTTCTTCTCCTGCAAGCCTCCAATTTGATGGCATATTAACTTGTTTCCCTTCTGTTATGCGTTGGGAATACAAGGCATGAGGTTCAAAGAGGTATAAACCTCTTCTCTTGAACTCAACTGCATTTCTTCCTCATTATAATGCAACTCAGAAGCTGATCCAACATTTCTCCCCCAGGCCAACGTGCCCGCTGCTTTAAATTCCTTTAATACCAGGGAAGCACATTTATTCTCACTAAATGAGGATCTGACTCCAAGTTCATTCTACTGTGAGTTAGTAAATAGGAGGCGATACTGAAATCATAATTCATTCAAACAGTAGCCAAAGGCAACTCTGGACATCAAAACTCAGTTTAAATTAGGAAGAAACGGCCCAGGGTTAATTACCAGCGTTAAGGGATCTTTAGAGTCAAGTGGGCAGTGCCACCAAAGAGGTTTCAGCTTCTCTTTCTGGTGGGATGGAAACACAGAGATGGAAGAGTGTGATTTGCCAGGCCTCAAGTTGCCCCAGGGGATGCTTAGGTTGGAGATGAGGAAAAATGTCTTCATGGGAAGGGCTGTGCCAGGCTGGGTAGGGTAGTGGTGGAGTCCCCATCCCTAGAGGGGTTTCCAAGGTGTGGAGATGTGGTGCTGAGGGCCAGGGGTTAGTGGTGCCCTGGCAGGGATGGGTTAACAGTTGGACTTGATGATCTTGAAGATGTCTTCCAACCAGAATGATTCTGTGACTCCAAAGTGTCACACTCCCCCAGCATCCCCATTTAAATGTCTTGCCTTGGTAAAGCATCTTCTTCATTCACACTAATGGGGGTGATTCACATTTGCATCATCACAGTTTCACTCTCTTCTCATCACAGTGACACCAAATAAAGCCAGGAGAAAACAACACTAAAGCAAGGGTTGGTGTCCTCAGTTAAAATCAGATCTTCTTGATGCACATTAGGAACTGCCACTGGTAGCTACATTCATACATAACCATAAATACTGAAGGATTTGATCCAGCTCCCTTGTACACCCCCAGCTTGGGAAGAGTTTTATACCAGGCCAAAACAAAGAGGTTTTGAAATTACAACTTCTCCAACCAAGTGAAATATTTGTGAAAGTGAAGTTATATGAAATCAATAGCATGTAATGATTTTTCTACAGATGGCAGCTTATTTAGTTAACATCAATCATCATGGGGGGAAGGTGTAAGCAAGATGCATGCAGGAACTTAAAGAGATTGATTTCCAAACTGGAAAGCACTCATAGGTCCCATGGCATTTTATAAACCACAATACTACCCAAGAAGGCACCAGCCCTGGAACAATTCAAATTTAAACACAGGAGTAACAAGCATGAAAACATTTAATTTATGAAGATATCAGAAGACACAGTAATGGGTGACACAGTGAAAATCTGCCTAACTGAAGAGGAGCAGATGTCTTCATACAAAGGTGTCTGATCAATTCAACTGCTCCTTTCTTCTCTTTGACCTGCCATACCCTGCTCACCCTCCTCACCCACAACATATGGTTTGTATGGAGCTCATGGCCCTTGATCTGTAGCAAAAAGGTCCTAAACTTTGTAATTTGTACCTGTTTTAACACATGTACAATACAAAATGCTCAGATGCCTCATTGATCAGGAAATTAGAAAGACTTTATAGCAAATACTGTAAAGATTTTGTGCTCCACTGATGTAAATATTACAATCTCTCTTCAAAGTCCTTACAATTTTTGTATAGAAAAATTTGGATAAGATGACATAATTTCCAGATCATCTTCTCATCTGATGCTTCAAAGCCTGCAGTCCAGAGGAGGCTTTTCCCCCAAAGTCCTTGCATTAAACCCAATGATTCTGTCCTCAAAAACATGTAGATTATTTACCTGGATCCCAGAATCACAGACTGTTTAACTACGACTCATGCTGTGCTATGCAAGCCACCACAGAATCATTTAGGTTGGAAAGGAGCTCCAGGATCATCAAGTCCAACCTTGGTCCAACATCTCCCTGACCCCTAGACCATGTCTCAAAGTGCCACATCTACTTGTTTTTTGAACCCCTCCAGGGATGGTGACTCCACCACCTCCCTGGGCAGCCTGCTCCAGTGCCTGACCACTCTTGCAGCAAAGAACTTCTCCCTAATGTCCAATCTAAACCTCCCCTGGTGCAACTTGAGGCCATTACCTCTTGTCCTGGCATTAGTTCCTTGGGAGAAGAGCCCAACCCCAGCCTCACCACAACCTCCTTTCAGGTAGCTGTAGAGAGCAATGAGGTCTCCTCTCAGCCTCCTCTTCTCCAAGCTCAACAATCCCAGTTCCCTCAGGTGTTCCTCACACAACAAAGATCTCACTCCACATCAAGGACTCAAGGCTCAAGGGATTAAATGGGAAGCTATTTGTAGATTTGGATGGACTTTAGGTCAAATTCCTAAATATTCTCCTTGAATCATTCCAGGAGCATCTGCAAATATATCTGTAGATATATTTATCTTCACACAAAACCCTTTTCTCCAAGATAATGAGAAAGACATGGAAAGACCCCAGATAATACTCTGGAAAGCAAAGCCTCAGATTTTCCCATCCTGCTTCACTGGTCACAGTCAGATTTTCTCCAACTTGTTTCTTGCCAGAACAGGAACCAAAAAGCTGCAACTCAGCCAAGTTATTAAAAGGAAAGTTTTCATTTGCTTCGCAGTTTTATTTCTAGGAGGTCTCCAGTAATAAACAACATTATTAAAGAAAAGAGAAACTAACTTCCAGGAGCAGGTGAAAGCAGAAAATCGTGTAGAGGCCAAAATTGCTTCCCCTTTTTCTGACATCAGTCTTTGACCTTTGATGTATTTCCAGCTTCTCTGGATCAGAGCAGCAAAAGCTGGGGAATTAAACTGATTTTTCTGTGAGAGTAGCACAGCTTTTGCTGCTCTCTGCTTCTGTATTTCTTTTTGAAGTCTACAGAGCACACTCCACACACACTTCTCATTGGTGGCTCCAATTAAAGGAGTAAGAGCTAAACCCAGAGCTAATTTTTATGAGACACAAACACCCAACCAGCCAGACTCTCCTTCACTGTGCAATTCCAAACAGCTACAAGAAAACCTCTTAATTTTTTTTGGTTTAATTAAGATAGATCAGAAACAAACTAGAGAGACTTTAGAGGACTATCAGAAATACCTCAATGAGCAGGACTAGGAAAAAAGGGTCCTCATCCCCCATGAGATTCACCCTCTCTCTCTAAAAAATTAAATCAGAGTTGGTTCAGCACAAGGAACCTTCTTGGTTGCCCACAGTGACGTGGGACTTCTAAGGAAGACCCTGCACACTCAAGACTTCTCAGACACCCAAGAATGGACCATTTATGGCAGCGTCCCACACTCACCATCTATTTCCAGAATCACCATCTTCCACTCTTGTTTCCAGATCTTCAATAGCAAGATGGCAAATAACCATCTTCCCTCTCTCAACCTTCTGCTCCTCAAACAAAAAACCAGGAAGAAACCCCATCCAAAGCCAAGTTTGCTGGAAATATGAACATTGTCTTCAACAGACTCCAGATCAAGAGACACCAAAAGTCTGGCTGATACCAGAGCAAGCAAATCATCTTTACTGGATTCACATTCTTTGTATCCTGTTGTCCCACCTAAGACAACAGAGCTGCAGAGAATGAGGAGACTCCATCAATGAGAAGGGGGAAGACAGGGACACACAAAAACCAGCCTGGCTCCCAAGGAGCAATTAGAGTTTCCTCACTCCCTCACCTCCCCAAACATCCAGCAGCCATAAATATGCCATTAGGGAAGCCTGCAACACCCCTGAGCTAATTTATTTAGTCCAGCAGCTGATTTCCCCCCTCCTCCTCCTCCTCCTCTCCAAACAATTCTCATAGCAGAGGTTTTCTGCAGAGAAAATGAACAAATTTTGCCCAGGAAGGTGGAAATCTTGGCAAAAAGCATCAGTGTGAGTGTAATCAGCTTGCGTGGGGTTTCCAATTTTTCTTTTCATTAGGCAGCAACTGGTTTCTTTTATTGGGAGATGTGTACACAGTGGCAGGAGGGATCTCTCCAGTGGTTTCTGCTGATGCCATCCTCCCCCTCCTAAAAATAACCAATTGAGGCTATTCCTGCAAGATGCTTTTCATGTGCTCTGTGAAAAGCTCCTGTGAATACCCAGGCACACAGAAAGCTTTATTCTCCTGCACGGGGAAGGATTTATTTAAGCAGGATGAAAAAGGAACTGAAGACACATACCCTCCTATACAACTGGGAATTCCAACCGTCTCAATGAGATGGAAATTATATTCAGTTTTAATACATGGGCCTGGTTGGAAGAGTCAAAACCAGCCCCTTTCTTGTTCAGTGCATCTGCTGTGTTCACCTCCATGTGGAGCCAACCTGTTCTGATGACCAAATGTGGTCACAAAATCATCTTTATAATTTTCCTCTGGAATGAATTTTCTACTAAATGGTTTTTTTTTCATTAGAAGAATCTGTTTTCTCATGGTTCATGCAAGGTCAGGCTTGATGGGGCTCTGAGCAACCTGCAAAGAGATGTCCCTGCTTTTTGTAGGGAGGTTGGACTAGATGACCTTTGGAGGTCCCTTCCAACCCAATACATTCTATGATTCTATGATGTTTTGCTGATGTACCTGAAACCAGAAACATTTCAAACAACTAGAAATCTGAAGTGCCTCGTCTTTTACCACTTCTACTTCTCTGGTATGTCTCCAGACATGTTACACCTTCCATGACATGAGAAGATCTGATCCCAGCAGATCCTCCTTGGATTCTCCATGGTGGCCCAGACACAAGGAAGAAAGATTTAGCATCTTACCAGTTCCACTGTGAACATCAGGAGGACATCTGGACTCTTTACCATGTCCTCTTAGCCTAAAAGAGCTAAAATCACTGAAAGACAAAGCCAAGCTCTATCTTCTCTTGTGTCTTGATTATTTCCCCCAGCTGAATCTATGGGTCAAAACTAGAGGTGGGGAGATTCAGATGAGATGTTAGGAAGAAGTTCTTCCCCAGGAGGGTGGGGAGACACTGGCACAGGTTGCTCAGAGAGGAGGTGGAAGCCTCATCCCTGGAAATGTTGAAGGCCAGGTTGGATGGGGCTGTGAGTAACCTGCTCTAGTGGGAGGTGTCCCTGCCCATGGCAGGGGGGTTGGAACTGGATGATCTTTAAGGTCCCTTCCAACCCTGACAATTCCATGATTCTATATCCTCAGACTAGGTTGAAAGGCATTGCTGAGAAACTAATGGAGAGACAAAAGTTATCAGAACAGGGACAACAAAGGACAGAATTTGCTCCTTGAAAAGCAGCAAACTCCAGAAGGAGTTAATGTGCAAGACCCACGATCACAAAAAAAAATACATTTTATTTTTCAAACACGGGATGTGCTGGATTATTGACAGCTTAAAAAGCACGTGAAAATGGAAGTATAAATCACTCTGTTATCATTTTAGCATTTTATTCTCTTATTTGTGTTTCTGCTTTTCAAAGGCTTGATCAAGAAATAGGGAGAAGAGTCTCCCGACAGGTTGTTATTATTTTTAAGCCCAAACTACAACTGCCTAGACTACACCAACAGTACCTGAATCATGATTTTCTTAAAATTATTTGCAATCTTTTCTGTATATTTTTCTTCTGAAGACTTCCTGGGCAGACAAACTACATCAAGTGTAAAATTCTTAAATATTTCCCTTTGAGTAGAAATCTATTCTGAAAAGGAAAGGGTAAAACCAGATCATGCCCACCATGATCAACACTCCCAACTTTGACACCAGAAGAAGGACCAGGCTTCCTAACTAAGCTGTCTTTTCTCATCCCCCCTAAAATTTCAACCATTTTTCAGACCTGCATAATCACAGGGATAAAATCAACCAAGTTTCTTGAAAATCAATCAACCAATCACTTGCCAGCCTTGGGTAATTTTGTCATTTCAAGTCTTGACCAGCTCTACAACCTCCATGTATGTCCATAACTACCATAGTCCTGCACTATATTTGGACAGAAAATCCAAATATGTTTCAAGAGGTTTAAAATCCAAAGAGCCTTAAGGAGAATGCTTTAGATGTAGATCAGAAAGCTTGCCCTGGACTGGGTTTTGTTAGTCAGGAAAGAAGAAAGTGCAGGTATCCCAAGTGTAGGTATCCCAAGAGGGGATCAGATCACTCGCAGCTCTCACCCTCCACACCTCCCATGTGAGGATTCAGATCATGGAATTGAATCATAGAATCATTTAGATTGGAAAGGATCTCTAGGATCCCTGGAAATTTTGAAGGCCAGGCTGGATGAGGCTCTGAGTAACCTGATGTAGTGGGAGGCGTCCCTGCACATGGCAGGAGGGTTGGAACTGGATGATCTTTAAGGTCCCTTCCAACCCTGACAATTCTATGATTCTGTGATCAAGTCCAACCTTGGTCCCACCATCTCCCTGACCCCTAGACCATGTCTCAAAGCCCCACATCTACTCATTTTTTGAACCCCTCCAGGGATGGTGACTCCACCACCTCCCTGGGCAGCCTGCTCCAGTGCCTGACCACTCTTGCAGCAAAGAACTTCTTCCCAATGTCCAATCTAAATCTCCCCTGGTGCAACTTGAGGCCATCACCTCTTGTCCTGTCATTAGTTCCTTGGGAGAAGAGCCCAACCCCAGCCTCACCACAATCTCCTTTTAGGTAGTTGTAGAGAGCACTGAGGTCTCCTCTCAGCCTCCTCTTCTCCAAGCTAAGCAATCCCAGTTCCCTCAGGTGCTCCTCACACGTCATATTCTCCAGACCTCTCACCAGCTTGGTTGCCCTTAAATCTTCAACTGGAGCTCCCGTGGCTGCAGGTTCCTCTCTGCCAGTCTCATTACATTCAGCTCCCAGTGCTAAGCACGTTGTTAAGCACTGTAATTCTTTCTTTATTAGATTCAGGTATCTAAATGGCATCCCAGGGAGCACTGTGAATTTTGATCATTATTTCTTTACTCGAGCTTGTGTTCACCTGCCTGCTGAGATGTTGATCACCAACTTACCCCATGCCCCTGTGGGACCCATTATTTATCTTATTACGTTTTACAGCGTGGAGTAAATAAATAGCATTAAAATGCTGAATTTATTCTTTGCAATGGGTTGCATTTCCTTTCTTAAATCAAGGCAATGCTGCTACCAGGCTCTCGATGAAGATGTAAAAAACATTCATTTTAATCTGGCCGTAATAAAGCAAGACTGCAATGAACTGATGATGACATTTCACATGGGTGGAGAGGGACAGTGACACTTTAATACCTCCACTTCCTCAGATCGCTCCGAGCACAGGCAGCCCAAGAGGGCTGCATTCATTGTTTTGGTGTCATTCCTAAGAAATTCATTTCAGTCATTATTAGAACATGCATACTAAGCAAGGATTGCTCAGCTGCTCGAGAGATGAGCTTGGCAATTCCTACACACGGAACCACAAAATTGTCTAGAATCATTTAGGGTGGAAAAGACCTCCAGGATCATCAAGTCCAACCTTTGTCCAACATCTCCCTGACCAGTAAACCATATCTGAAAGCACCACATCTACTCGTTTGTTGAACCCCTCCAGGGATGGTGACTCCACCACCTCCCTGGGCAGCCTGGGCCTGTGCCTGGCCACTCTTGCAGGAAAGAACTTCTTCCTCATGTCCAATCTAAACCTCCCCGGGTGCAACCTCTTGTCCTGTCAAAAGACCTTTAAGATCATCAAGTCCAATCATTAACCAACACTGACAAGTCCTTGTCTAAACCATGTCCCTTAAGAGGACTTAAGATTAAAGCCAAAATGCAGCCAGGACATTCTCATAATGACTTGTCTGGCTCACAGATAAGCAGCATCATCCTCAGCCTTGCCAGGTACCTCCTGCAGAAGTTGGCTACTCCAGGGAAACCCAGGGATTGAAATGATCACGAAAACTCCTCTTCTCAAAATACACTGAAAATCAACCAGTCTACAGAAGGTTTATAGAATACAAGAATGCTAAGGATTAGAAAGGAGCTCTGGAGATGCTCTGGTGCAACCCCCCTGCTCCAGCAGCTCACCCAGAGCAGGGGGCCCAGCAGCGTGTCCAGCAACCTTTGGAAGCTCTCCACACAAGGAGACTCCACAACCTCTCTGGGCAGCCTGGGCCAGGCTCCACCACCCGCACCCCAACCAACCACCTCCGCCTGCTCACATGGAACCTCCTGGCTTCCACTTGGTGCCCGCTGCCCCTTGGCCTGGCCCTGGGCACCACTGCCAAGAGTCTGGCCCCAGCCTCTTGCCCCCTGCCCTTTAGATACTTATGAGCATTGACAAGATCCCCAAAGACTACCTTTAATCTGTGTCAGCTGACACCCATGAAAAGCAGATAAGATCATAAAAAGCAATTTATTAAAGCTACTCTGCAGAAACCAGCAAGTATAGATTAAATAAATGTGAAATGGTAGATGAGAGGAGGATTGTCAGCTTAGGACTGACAAGGGAGGTGTTTACAACGTGTTGTTACACAACTGAGTGAAGCAAAACCATAGCAGGAGCCTTCCTCCTGTCCAGCTGGAACCATTTCTCTCAACCTGACACAGTAAAATAAAATTTATAAATGTTAATAATTTTTTTTTTAAAGGTCAGGTCAGTATTTTCTGTAACGTGTGTCAGGGGGGGACCAAATCCATCTTGGCATCAGGTCACTGTGGGACAGCACTGACATTAAAGAAGGGAGGAACCACATCTTAGTTACTGAAATTAGGTTTGTGTCACCCTCCCTTTCCCTCTGGTCACTCTGATGTGGCAGCAAAGCCGTAGAAAAGTTCAGAGAAATGAATCCTCAGCACAAGAGTGATGCTGATTGGTATCAAAATGGTCAGAGAAGCTGAAGAGCTCTTCAAAATACAAACAAGAGCTGAGAGGGTTGTGAATTTCCAGTGATTTATGCATGATGCACAACAGGGGGAAGGCAGCGAGGGAAAGGGTTTCTTATCAAAGTGTGTTTCAAGGCAAGGATCAGGCTGCCCTACCCTTTGAAGCTCAGCTATCAAAGAAAGGACAAGTAGCAGGGATCTCGAGATGTGTCACCAGGCACACATCACAGGCTGGAAGGCTGGGATTGCACCATTCACCCTCCAACAGCTTTGATCTGCCTTCAACCAGGGTGTTATTTTTGTTGATCACTCAATGGCAGGGTGAAGATGACATGTGCTGTCAATAGAGGGTGTCCAGGTGATTAAACCTGAGGATCAGGGTTTGGATGGCTAGAATTATGTATGGTGCAGACCTCACTGACTCATAGAATCATTTAGGTTGAAAAAGACCTCCAGGATCATCAAGTCCAACCTTCATCCCAACATTTCCCTGACCCCTAGACCATGTCCCAAAGTGCCACATCTACTCATTTGTTGAACCCCTCCAGGGATGGTGACTCCATCACCTCCCTGGGCAGCCTGCTCCAGTGCCTGACCAGAACACCTCCCCACCCCTGCAAGCAAGCAGCAAACAACTCAATGCCAGGGGGAGAAGACCACAGTGTCTCCAGGCGATGGGCAAAGCCCCCCAGTGAGGGTTCAACCTGCATCATTCGAGTACTGGTCTGCTTTCTGCAGACCTTCTAAAGGACCAGTTTGCTTGCTGCAGAT
>VYZX01001654.1:0-59930 GCA_013401335.1 Brachypteracias leptosomus | reverse complement strand
CCCTGAGACCTAAACGGAGACAGTGCACCAAACAGATTACAGGTTAAGGACTTCCACCTATGATGTCCAGTCTGTAAAAGCTAACTGATAAAATTTTAGATCTGCTTAAGAATTATTTCCAAAATGATGAAATTCATCCTCCCAAAAGTGAAAGATTAGCACTGGATCTAGCAATAAGTCTTACTCTGACTTCTACATGCTGAGGTCCTATTTAGGGAGATACAGGTAAGAGAGTTGAATACATTTTCTTATATCTTGAGAGACGTTGATTGGGAAAAAAAAGTGAAAATGCTTTAGCTTGCTAGTGGAGTTCTTTGTTAAGGTAGAAGGTTTCTTTTCTCCATCACCAAGGCAAGGGGAGTGATCAATGATGTGAACCTACTTGGGGATAGCAACAAGAGAAATCATTTCAGTTCCTGGATGACCAGACCAGGTTACAGAGCAGTTACAGCTGAAATACTGCTCTAAGACAAGTCTACAAATGCAGGATATCTTTTCCTTCCAGGTTCATCAGTTGCTGCTCTATAGCTTATGTGAGGATCTTGTCAGGATGTGCTCAATGTAAAATGCACATGCACAGCAGAGCTCACCAGACTACAGGACTTTTATATCAACATGACTCTATCGCTGCTGGTAGCCAAACTACATTTTCTAAGCTAGCTTACTTGTGTCCAAAAGGATGCATCACATAGAATTTTTCTGATTTATAAGTCACCCTCTTTTTGCCTCGTCAAAGGAATTTGACTTCATTGATATTTTAATACCAGCACCAGCTTGACATTTTCAAATAAATCAAGTTTTGTAGTCTTCAATAGCAAATAGTTGTGTTGGAAAATGCTTGTAAAGGATGAAATTTCATCTTTTTTTCCATGAATTGTTAATGCAAAACTAAACAAACATATTTTCAGCAAACTTTCAGAAAGCACATTTTTGGCTGTAGAACAAACAAAAGAAATTTCAAACAAAGCATTAATTTCCCTACTTTTTGGAAAATCATAAGCACCTGAAAGCATGCACTCAAAATCATAGTCCTCCTACAATGTTTGTACAGTAATTGTAGTGCAGCTACCACAGTACTATAAGACAGTCACTAGATAATTATAGCTATTATGCCCCATTACAAGTATTTACTACACTGCGGGCAATGAAAATTACTACCTCAATGGAACCTGACTTTCCATGAGGAAAATAATTGCCTTTTGCTCTTGGACAACTTATAGAGTAAAAGCCCCATCATCACTATTTACTTTCAGTTCAGAAAACACAAAAAGGGTATTGCATAGCAATTTTTCATCCATGAAACTGCCGCATTGCTGAAATTTGGAAGATAATACATATCTTTTTCTAGAAGGTAAAATTAGTAAGCAAAGTGGATTATTCCAAACCATTTACTCTGGTTGCTGTAGCTCATTTTGCTGCTTAGTTCTGCAACCTCAGATCACACTTTCTTCTCATACTGCACACCAGATATGAGAGGTGACACCATCCAATGATGGAAAATTTTCCTGAGTTTGTTTAGCTCACTGGGAATGTTCAGTGTGACCACCAGTGCCTGTGCAGGGAGCTCCCTTGCATCGTGACTCTTACAGCAACCAGGTCGTTTTGCAACCTCTTCTGAAGCTGAAGAAAAATCTAATGAAGTCAGTTAAAAATTTTTGACAGGCTATGGACTTATGGTTTTCAAAGAGTCCAAACCCAGATCAAGACACTTTGGAAGTGTCAGTGGCCCATTTTCCCCTCACCTAAAACCACTTAGTCTCACTTCCACACATCACTATGATCTATCTTTCTAGTAACCAGTAGAGCATAGGTATGTTGCTTTCCACTTGGTACTCATCTTGCCCCATCTTTCTTACTGTAGTGTTTCCAGACAGTCACCTGAGGAAACTGTCAGGTTCATGGCTTTTGTTAAAGGCATGGCTTACTTGGAAAAGATAATTAAAACATGTTAGAGAAGTGCCTGGTTTGTAGACTTTTAAAGACCTGGTACAGCACTTGTGAAAGTCCAAGATTGAATTAATTTAAATGCACATACTTTTGGGTTAATCGTTTTATTGTATCTCTGGTGGAGAGTGAGCTTTTGTTTTCTATCTGAGTTTTAAGAAGACACTCACCCCTTTTCATCCATACCCACAAACATACAAATCTCTGGTCTATGAACTAGGACTAGGTTATCCGAATAGAAGCAAGCATAACTTGTACAACTGACCAAGAGTCAAGCTCAGAGGGGCTGCTCCTTCCAAATCATCCCGTGGTTGAAAGCCGAAGATAAATCATGAAATAAGGGTGACTTATCTCCCACATTGCTCAGCAAATGTGCCATGTCTCACACATTCAAACTTCTGCTGGAATACAACCCAATGCATCATTTTAATTCTATTCAAAGCCTGCTCCACTTTATTATGGTATTTTGTATACTTTATGATATTAAGGTATTTTGTACACTTGGTGTGTTTTCTGTACAAAAACTCACTTAGTAATTGAAGTGCACTGCCTGGATTTTAGGTAATGTATCATGTATTGCCATATTACACAGGGAAACAGTCCAGTGAAGTAGCCTCTAAGACAGACAGCTATAATGAAAGACATGAAATATTACAACAACAGAAGATGAGCTAATGATTTAGAAATTCAATGAAATGAACCAGACAACAAATTTCTTATGAAACTTCTTCATCTAGAATTATTAATTTCTCACAGTGCTAATATTTGATACCTTTTGGAAAAAACAGTAAATATTCCTATATCTCAAAACAAATTTTATTAGTGTTATCATTATCTTTAAAAAGATAATAGTTAATTAATTAATCAGCTACCAGCAACCCCATATGTTGTTGCCACATTACTTCTCTGTTTCACGCACCTGTTTTTCTCTAGAGTTGTATTTCACTATAAGGGATGTACATTGAATAATGTAAAATTTCATGCTTTCAGCAGAGTTTGTTCAAGTATTGTGAGCCTTTGTCAAGAACTTCATCAGATTTGTTTTATTAATCATTAATCAGTAAGAAAGATATGTTCCATAAAAATACAGATTTATTTCCATCTGTTTCATCTCATATTGTTCTCAGTTAAATTATATAGAAAACATTGATTTATCATGGTGATTAGACTGAATTAATTTAGTTGTCATACAGCTATAGATCAGATAGACAATGCCACATCCATGAAATGTAAAACAATTCACACTCACAAAGGAATGACTAGACAAGTATATATCTATATCTGCCTTAGGGTTTTGGTACATTTTGAATTAAGCTAATTAGTATAGTAAATCATTAACTGGTAACAATTATGTTGTGGCCACATAAATCAATTGAATTATCATTCTGTTTTCTTTGCTCAAATCCCTGAGTTAATGCTATACAGAACTACAGTTCACTCATTGCAGAAGTATTACTTTACACCCCTTGTCTCTGCTCTAGTTGAACAACTTACAGATATGGTACACATCACAATCATCCTACCCACCTTCCTGTTAATAATAATTTCATCTTTTCTTCCCACTTATGAAATGTGGATATAAAGAACAGTTGAGGATTTTATTCAGTGCATCCATGGCAGAAGCAGAATAGCCTTTTCTCTCCATCAGCAGCTACACGAAGTGCCCTTATAGTGGTGATGATAAGTTAATGAGGTGACATAACTGGGTATGAATGATAGCAAAGTGTTAAACAGGACTGTAAGAAAGTGCTATCTTCCCATGGGTTCATCAGCATTACTCTGTAAACATCTTGGAAACACAGCAATATCAAATTGGATCATATTGAAACACTATCCTGCCTCCAAGGAGACTGAACACTATGAGATTTCATAAGGAGTGATAAGAAAAAGTCACCCTCTATATATACATTCACCAGCTGGAAATAACAGCACACCAATTTAAATTATTGCTATGCTGTCACTTGGACTCTGGCCAAGAAGTGTTATGTTTGTGACCTGTGTTGAATACATGTGGCATGACAATTAAAAAAGAAGAGGAAGATAGAGAAGGAGGGAAGAGTCCTATTACCATTAAGATAACAGGTTATTAACTCAGATAACAAAGTCCTATAACAAGTTTGAACTGAATATATGTGAGAGCTGAATTTCTCAGCCTGGGCAAATGCAATGTTAATGAGAATAACAGGAAGCCAACACAGAGCCAGTGGCCTCAGGGAAACTCAATTAAAATAAATTTAAAATGTGGGAAGCAAGAAATAATTCAAAAAAGATGAACCAGCTCCTTAACTGAGGTGAATCATCATCATTAGACTGAAGGGTCTGACTGGGTTGATGTATATATGCTGCAGATCAGGCTACTGCCAGGAAGGTAAAGGACATCCAGTGTCATTCACCATTGGCTTAGGGGGTAGCTTGTGTCTTGGCCAGGGAAATTGGAGAACTGGGAGCTATAACACAGCAACATGAAAACTGATCCACGTACTTTTTATCTAATACCTACATAAGTCATGGTTGTAGAAGTGAGAGGTATTTAGTCACTTGCAGATAGGCACAATCTGACAAAAAATGTCAAGGAGGTTGCTCTTTCATGTATTTTCTCCCACTTCTAACTGGGCAATAGCTTTTCCAAAATGAATTGACCCAGCAGTTATTGTATTGGAAAATTACAGTGACCATGAGAATAGCATGCTGTTCTGAATTCATCTTGAAGCTGTGTTCCCCTGTACATTGTGCTCAGGAAAGACTGGTGCTTGAAAGGAACAGAAGAGCCCCTCAGGTCTATAGTTATTTTATTGAAGGATCTAATGATCCCCTCATGAAGCAACATTCACTGGAAGAGTTCTCTGTCACTTCTGATGGACTCAGGAACTGTTAGCCTGGTGTAAGTGAGGAGAGGAGACCCTTTGCTGTTGGAACCACTCCAGCAACAAGGAGACAGTCGTTCCCCACTCTCAAGACAGCCCAAGGCAAAGAAGAGTGAAGGAGTCACCTTCTTGTCCAGCAGTCCCCTGGGCTAGTGTCCTCTCCAGGTGTTGGTCTGCAACTGCCAGTAAAAGTGTAGCCTCAGAGTTGCCAATTTTATTACGGAATAAACAAATGGTTAACTATGGCTAAGACCACAAGGTTCACACCGCAGAACAAAATTCAGGTTTTCTCTGACTGACACAGCCTGATGCCAAGCTCAGCCAAACCATCACACTCTGCCTGTAAATCACACTCCTTGTCAACAGTACTGTAGTGAATATTAGTTATTGCAAGGATTAGAAATAGTCACTCATAATTAAATGCACATCACATTAATCACCAGCCTGTTAGCAAACTTTTCAAGAGCTAAAGGAAAGTTAAAGTGACATTGACTGACACAGTCCCATTTGCTCAGTACTGCTGCTTGCTCCTGATGCTTATACAGATCCTGGCAAGCTTATATAGTTATAAATTTATAAAATTTGCTGGCCTCCAAAATCCCCAATTGAATGAAGCAGTAAAGACCTTGCTGAAAGAAGTTCATTCTAGTATCAAGGGTTTCATTACCCTTATGTCTTACAAAAATTGTATATATATGTTTTTTCAATTTATGTTGTTTGTACACAACCCGTTTTACCTTTTCAGTTACCTTGCAAAAATCCTTGGATTGCCACACATGATTGTGTAATCCATTTCACATCCTTTCACTGATATGCTGCCAGGTTAGAAGAGAAATATTCCTATGTTTATAGATAATCATTCTTCGTTCACTCAATTCTTACCACATATTTTTAGATTCTAACCTCTTCTTGGTCCAGAATGTGTCTGAACTTCCTCTATACTTTTGTGAACTTCCAATCATGCTTTTCTATGTGCCAATCCCAACACTAGAGGTTTGTTCCATATTTTGCTTTGAAAACACCTAATTAATAATTACCCGTGGCATCAATAAACCCCAACTTGCACAAACAAAAATGTCACATCCTCTGACTCAGCCTGTTGCTTTGTTTTGGAAAATGTAGCAGAGCAAGGGATGGGTAGATATTTGTCCTTTTATTCATAATCAATTAAGAATCACTCAGAATAAAGATAAAAACCTGAAGGAACAAGCTGAAACTACAAGAGAAGGAAATATAAAGTAGATCATAAGAAACCCCCAGTGTTTCTGTGCCCCTAGATGAATGAAATGTCTACCCCTTGCAAATAGAAGTACTAGGGGGTTTGTCCAAAACTTCTTTTCTCCAAACATCCCATCATTACATACAACTCATCATTTATGTGTCAGGGAAAAAAAACATGTGCAGAATTCTATTTTTCCATGCAAATTATAACCACTCCTTGCACTTAGACAAGTGTAGGTAATTGTAAATTCCTATAAGAGAATCTGTGTAAGAGAGTAACTGTTAGAGTAAGTCACCATTAACTTTTCATTGTTCAAGAAAGACATTGGACACCAGTGTAGTATTTCAATAAACCCTATGAGTTTTTCCTGTAAACCAGTTCTCCTGCATCAGGATGGGAGATTTCTCCCTCCAGAGGTCAATGGAATTTATTCCCAGAGACAACAGGTCTCTCCTCCTGCTCTCTCTAATACAAGGTTGATCAAGAACATAGTAGCCTCAGGTCTTATTTTTCTGCTAAAACATTCAATTGACTTCCAAGGGGGTTACTCCCATCCTGTGATGGAAAAACATCATCCCAAACACTTTCTGTGTTGAGCAAGGAGGGGCACTGTATTTTCTCCAGGAATGTGTCGGTTTAAAAGTCACCAGTACTGCTGCTATCAGTCATCATTCCCCACTTCCCACAGAGGAGGAACTCTTTCTCTCCAGGGGTCAGCAGCTCTTTTGCTCCATTCAGCACAACAGCATGGTTTGGGCAAATCCACTGTCAGGCTGCATGCACACCTGGTGACCCCCATGCTGAGAATCCCCCTGTTCCTTTACCACCCCTCTGGTCAGGAGGCACGTCTCTCAAGAGTAGCAAGCTGCAAGCCTTGCTGACTCTACAGCCACACATTTAAAGATAATTCTTCTGCTGATTTCTTTTCACTAGCACGTTGAGAGTCCCATTCTAGGGGAAAGCTTTGGGCTTTGCATCCTGACCAACCAGCAGCACCTACCCATCTGCCTGGTTTACTTCCTGAAGCAAATGGGAGGAACTATAGACACAATTGCTGAGTGTCTTCTGTTGGTTTTCTAAGCAGATCTACTCTCCTCATGCTTGAGTTTTGGTCTGTCAATGGAAACAGCTACATTTCCCTAAGATGAAGAAGTATGGGATACCTAGGTACCTGACCATGCCTTGCAGTCCACTTAGAGAGCTGGGCACTCAAACATTGACATTGCAATCGAGAAGACTTTTACTGACTCTTCCCTTTCATGTCCAAACAAAACCAGTCTGAGTTTTCCAAGACAGAACCACAGATTATTCAGGAGCAGACACCCACCACTAGTGGGATAACTGCTTCTGAAAGAAAAAGCTATGTGCACACATGTATATACATGCTCACAATCTTTATCTACTAGTAGAGCATAAATAAAAGTACACTTTCAAAGCTTTGAAATACCTAATGGCAGGGAGGAAGCAGAGGGGTATTATTTCTGGACCCAAATTATGTTGAATAGTGTCATGAGCAATCTAACCTAATTTTGCAGCTCTAGAGGACCAGTGTATGCAGAGATAAACAACTAGAGCAGCCAACAACAGAAAAATATTCTAACTAAACCATGGCCATATGTGAAACAAGGACCTGACTGCTGTCTCTTGATTTCTTTTGTACTTTCCCAACTAAAGCCTCACATAGGATTCAGTTTTGCACTTTCTCCCTGAGCTTCTATCTCAAGGTGTCCAACTGAAGATGCCAGCCATGTCTCCCGCCATCTTCACCATTATCTCCATGGCAAACATGGGGTATTACCCTGGGTCAGACAATATCATGGCCTTTGCAAGACCTCTATGTCCTTCTTTGTTGTTTTCAGGGATCTGATCTTCAAACTATCTTTTTCCCTCTGGATTTCAGTTTGAAATAACATAAGAGTCCCTGAATACTCTTGCTAGAAAAGAAATCTTGCTAGATTTCCATCCCATTAATGGTCAGGAATCTATGACTGTTATTTCAAATCCTGAAAAAAACACTAAAAATTAAATCACACTTTTACACGTGTTTCTTTGTCTCTCATATGCAGAAAAGAACTTTGTTCAGTGAATTAACATATATAATGCAGAATGTGAAAGCTAATAACAGAATATTATTCAGAACATGTCTTTTCACAATACTTTTATATGTCTTAATTAAATATCCAATGATTGATAGATATCTGAAAAAGTAGGAAACTTAAAAAGAAAAAACAAACCACACGACAAAAAACTTGAAGTACATCTGATGTATTTAGGTAGTTATGTCTGAAAATTAAGCCTCAGTCTTCTCCAAGTTGCATAACTAAGGCTGCTTTGTATTTCAGTCCTCCAAAGAACTAAATAATTTACTGGCTACTGTCCTGCAAAGTCATTTCCTCTCTTTGTTTTCCATACTTGAATTTTCATATCTTTTCCAAACTTTTGTGCATAGAATGAGTCAAGTTTGGCAATTTTGCCCAGAATGGCCCTTTTTTTCCATAGATACAGTCTTTATTATCCTCCTTGACTCTATCTAACACAGATTTCTGTCAGTGTTGTCATAAATTGTTCTTTTACACAATTTTAAAACTGGTGACTAAAAAGCATTAATTGAGGAAATTTGTGTTGAATTAGCTGGTACTGCTGAAGAATAGCAGCTTCTATTTCAAATTTGAATATAACTAACACATGGAAAACACAGAAAAAACCCACTTGTTTATCAGTTTTAGTTATCAACCAGAGAAGTGAAATTCAGCACATTTCATATAATTGGTCCTGATAATTATACCAGTGTTCTTCTAAGGATTCGTGTTTCTATACAAATATCATGTGCCATAGGAAGTTCTGCACATATGGTGCATCTCCGTGCGGTCTGTCGGCGGGGAGTGCTATGGCTAATTTTTAAGCTAATTTTGCTGTGGGACCCTTCTGTTCCTACTCTTATTACCATTTGTTTATCAAGGTGATAAAAGGAGATGAAAAAACCCAGTAGCAGGTCCCAGACATTCTGTTTGGAAAGAACTATGCTCAGATTAGCTCTGCAAGAAAAATGACTGGAAATACTGTGATTTACGGATTGCGTCTCCAATAGCCCCTGTGACAGCTAAAGGATGAGCAATTCAAAATAGAGAGAGCACAGCCAACACGTAAGCAAAGGCTTCTATTTTCAGGAAGACACATTTTTAATGTAGACCAAAAGAGACAGGAACAGAGAAAAAAAGAAACTTTTCATGTCAAAACAGGGGGACTTTGTGACTGCTCAAAGTAAAAGTCAAGGCAACAGGAGAAAGCCTAGGATACAAAATCATTATCTATCACTTCATTGTCTATATTACTCAAAAAGTGAAGAAAGATGGTTTTGAATTTCAAGGGGGCTGGGACAGGAAACCAGTACTTTCTCATTTCCAGTGTAATTTAGTCAAGTTACATGCCAGCTGTCCTCTGCAGAGAAGGGAAAGTCCCTATTTAATAGAGTTGTTATTTTTCCTCCCAAAGCTTCTCCTGGCCCAATGCATCAGTGTTCTCCAGTCAAAAGAGATTTCAACCTCTTCTGTCCCATAGAGCATCTCTGTCTGAATCTTCCAATTATGGTTACATTACAAACAGCTTGATGATGGCTGAGGAGAACATCCTAGGTCCACTGAACCCCATGGGAATTTTGTCACTTGCACCAACAGGGCCCAGAAATCACTCTGAAAGCTTTTAGTTCCAGATGGCTTTTTAATGGTCCTGTGGCAGTCTTTGGCCTCTTCCTAAGAGGCAGACGTTTGTCATATCCAACTACCATCAGAGCTGCTGCCTTAGCAGACAGAAGACTGACCACTTCCTAGAGGGGTCTGTCTATTCAGAACAAAGCTGGCATACACTAGAAAAATATTATCACCCCTTCTCATGCTGTCTGTTTATCATAGAAAGACTTGATTACCACTAATCCAGCAAGTTTCACAAGTACTGAAATGCTGGTTAAATTTAACTACTGGCTGGTTTGGGTTTTTTTTTTTCAAAATTTACCTTCATCAGTGATTCAACAGAAAACTCTTCCACTGGTTAATCCTATGATGGGGAGTCACTGGCTTTTTGTTATATCTCTGGGCTAGAGTTCACCACTACTACATAGTAAAAGCCTCATCTTGCAGAATCCCAGAACGGCTGAGGCTGGAAGGCATCTCCTAAAATGACCTAGTCCCNTCTTCACTATGAGGGTTGTGAGACGTGGGAACAGGTTGCCCAAAGAAGTTGTGGATGCTCCATCACTGGATGTGCTCAAAGCCAGGTTGGATGAGATCTTGCNAAAGCCTCATCTTGCAGAATCCCAGAACGGCTGAGGCTGGAAGGCATCTCCTAAAATGACCTAGTCCCACCTCCCTGTTCAAGAAGGATCAGCCAGGCCAGGTTCCCCAGGACTGTGTCCAGTTGGGTTTTGAGTATCTCCTGCAGGAAAAAAAGATTCTGAGCACCTCAGCATAAATCCCACAGTGTATCTGTGAGCCAACAACATGCACAAGCAGCCCAGAAAGTCAACCATATCCTGGAGTGCATCAAAAGAAGTGTGACCATCAAGTTAAGGGAGGTGATTCTTCCCCTCTACGCTACTCCACTCTTGTAAGACCCAACCCGGAGTACTGTGTCCAGCTCTGGAGCCCCCAACACAAGAAGGACATGGACCTGTTGGAGCAAATCCAGAAGACATCCATGAAGACGATCAGAGGGCTGGAACACCTCCCCTATGAGGACAGGCTGAGAGAGTTGGGATTGTTCAGCCTGGAGAAAAGAAGGATCCAGGGAGATGATATTGCAGCCTACCAGTATCTGAGGAGGGCCTACAAGAAAGCTGGGAAGGGACTTTTTACAAGGGCTTGTAGTGATAGGAGAAGGGATAATGGCTTTAAACTGAAAGAGGGTAGATTTAGATTAGATGTGAGGAAGAAGTTCTTCACTATGAGGGTTGTGAGACGTGGGAACAGGTTGCCCAAAGAAGTTGTGGATGCTCCATCACTGGATGTGCTCAAAGCCAGGTTGGATGAGATCTTGCACAATCTGGCCTAGTGGGAGGTGTCCCTGGCCATTTGCAGGGGGGTTCGAACTAGATGATCTTTAAGGTCCCTTCCAACCCTGACAATTCTGTGATTCTATGATACTCAGCAGCATAGTTTGATTTGAAATTGTCATCATGGTTTTAATATCTCTCAACTCCCTGACTGACTTTGTCATCTCTTCATATCATAGTCTGACAGCCAAGAAATCTCTAGGCCAAGTTCACTACATGGTGATGGGGAAACATCATACAGCAAAGCTAAGGATGCATATGTTACACCTTTGGAGGCACAGGCTGACGTCCAAATATAACAAGGTGATTAGGACTACAGAAAGAGCTGGAGTGTATCAAGCCACTTTCATCTCATCTTGTCTTTATAGGCAAAAGATTGACAATGTCTTCAGAGTGTAAGTCAAGTCAACACAGAGAAAGAGTACTTTCCAAGGAACCTGGTGATTTTGAGATGGGTTAAGAAATTTCCTTGGGTTTAAATTTTTGAGTGCTTTTCTACGCACAGTCTGTACTCCCTGGAGTTCCTTTTCTCTCCTTGTTCATTTTTCTTGTGAATTTTGAAGTGAAAAGAAGTGGTGCTTTATGTAACCGTAATCAAAATTAAAACATTGCACAAAGCATTATGAAAGCTCACAGACTGAAACAAAGCAAAGCTTTTCACAGGATCCCAAAGGAGACAGGCACCATGGGGTGTGCAAAGTGCAACTGAAGCAGGCACTTGTTTCCATTAAGTGCCTCATTATAAATCTGTACATACAGCTCACTACAAGTATTTTTTAGTACAGAGATTAAAGGTCCTGTAGCCATACTTTGCCACGTTAAGCTCTGCCATTCAGACCCTGCTCCTTCCAATTTGGCCCACTGCCATATCTGTGCCCTTGTTTCCTACATCTTCTCCTTCATGTCTCAGCATTTTAAATTCAGCATGTTGAAGTACAGCATCATGAGCCAAAGCCTGAGCTCATAGAAGTGGGTGGTCGCTCTGCAACTGCCCTTTAAGGAACCATTTGGTCCTGACTTCATTTCCTATTGTTTCTCCAGTATGAAAAATAAGATATTTTTATCATTATCTCTCTGAGAGTATAACAAGCAATCATTTTGTGCCACAGACATTGTATTTATAGTCATAAACTCAAACTCAGACTTCCAACTACAACAAATAACACTGCCATTTACAATAGTGCAAAATTTCACCTATCTTTCCAAATTTCTCCCTGCATTGACTTTTTTGTCACACTCAACAATTCCTCCTATTACTTTGGTTTCTAGTTTTGATTCCATTTTAAAGACAACAAGTCCAAATATATTGGATAAAATGTTCATGGAAAACGCTTTTTTTATAGCAAATTTTTCCATTTAATGTGAAATGCTTCTTTTCACGGTTGAAAGGTTATAAAGATATCTGATTCAAATTTTAAAGATGTCCACCTCCATTTAGAATACAACAAAACAAAGAAAACAAATCTGTTACAGACACTTTGGAACAAAAAAGCCACACATTTTCTTTAATTATTAAACTCAGATTTTCATATTTAGATATTTCCTATGCTTTAGGCTTCTGCCTTCATATCCAGATAAAGCTCTGTCACTTTTTCGTCTTCTTGTGTAAAATTCTTCCTCACTCCCCTCTCTACCATGTAAAATCCACTAAAAATAGAAGTCCCTTGTATCAGCCAGATGTCTCCCTGACTCGTTCTCTTCTTGCCTCACCATATGACACTTACTTCCTCTCTTTTCCCCTGTTCACTTATTTCTTTGCAGGTTTTGAGAAGCTTGAGTGATCCTTGTTAGTGGCATTATAGAAAATGAAATGCAAAACTTTGTAGCAAAGTGATAGCAGCAAAGAAGCACTTACAGTTTATGTGAAGTTTTCACTGCAGGCTTCTAAATGTACATCAAAATAGTATAAAGTATCAAATTGGATTAAATTATATATACACACGCTGCTGATAAACCACATGGAGATACACTAAAACATATGAGGCAGTGAGTACACTACACAGAAATCCTCCGTGTCTGATGAAGAAATTTTCTTGCTAATCCAACTGAAAACTGCACCTCAGCTTTGTGATTTTTCCTCTTCTCCATGCTACTCTCTCCCCGTGTTCTACAGTACATATACATTGAAACTTTAGTGATAACTGCAGCCTGCAGTAACAATGATGTGTATTTTAGCAAAGACAGATTAAAGCCTTCCTGTTTAATAACCTTATTCAAAGCCCATGGGAGTGAAGCTCATTTTGTCTACTTAAGATCAAACCTTTCTGGTATGTGAGAGGCATCCAGCACCTAGAACAGCCTTCACACCTCAGCTTAAGCTGGGTCAAAAGTCCTTCACTGTAGCTGCAAAATTGATACAAGACTAGAATCAGGATTGAGCCTGAGACGTTTTTCTCTCACACATTAGTAAGCATATCATATACTTCCTTCCAGACAGAAAGTATACAAATGCTGCCTTCACACGCCATTTTCTTGGAAAAAAAGTAGAGTGAAGTAGAATAAAGTTTATTAATACTCTATGCAATATATATCAGAATGATTTGCCTTAGTAGGTAGTTACAGCAGCAGGGTACCAATTCCACTTTGTCCTCTAAATAGTTCTGTATTCTTGATTAGGGAAACATAGCTTATTGTCTTCATTGGAGTTGAGATTAGGGCTAAAATTATTCCAGTGCAGTAGATCTTACTCCCTATACGTATTTAAGAATAGATTTATTATTTTTATTCACAAACATATATGCAGAATTTTTGGTAGGTAGGTAGGTAGGTAGGTAGGTAGGTAGGTAGGTAGGTAGGTAGGTAGGTAGGTAGGTAGGTAGGTAGATGACTCTTTTTATCTAATCTTCTTTGAGTATGGTTTCTCCAGATTTGTAAATTAAGAAGTAGTTTAAAAACTGTAATGAAAACAACAGATTAGGACTCAATTTTGTTCCTGGGTTCAGCAGCTAGACCCTGGTCCACTTAAGGATGTCTCAAAGGGAAAATGAGTCAAACAATAGATGTCTTCAGAAGATCATGGCAATGATGGTGACACTGGTCTGTACAGCTTAGGAAAGAGACAAGTTCTGAAGAAAAGCCACAGAAAACAGAGGACTTGATTGACATCTGTAAGGAAAAAATATCAGAATAGTACAATCAGATCATCCAAGCAAGGGTTTTTCAGTTGTTGTTACTGGCACTTGTGCAAGAGCATACAATGATAAAATGCGTCTTTGTTTTATACATACCAATTTCTTATCCCCTTACAACCTCAGAATAGAAGTTTTTTCTGATGGGTCAGTGTTACACTGCTATATGAATTAAGTTCTGTTTGAATAAAATATAATCATTTCTTTTAATTATGCACCACAAACTGCATACATACATAGAAATAAGAATGTGGCTCATGACTCAATCTTAGTGGCCTCCAGCCTTTCAGTATGTTTTATTTGACCAGAGCATAACAAAGAAGAATAGGAAAAAGAATAACAATGCCTAACATAGACAAGTCTTGTTTCTGTTCTAAACAGAGACTTTTTGCCCCCAAATAGATGGCAAATATTGCATAGAAATATTATATTAATATTTTTATTATTATATTAATATTTATTTTGGTCCACTCTTTTAGTGGGACTAATTTAATACTATATGTGTATAAATATTTTCGGCACACACAGGAGTATAAAACCCACATCTGATTCAGTGACAAGAAAGGTAAAAAAAATTGATAGCTTAGAAAAAAAAATGCTTCTGCACATGTTAAGTTTTTAATCTTTGGTTTGCCATATCTCTGGTGCGTGTAAAGAACAAAAGGAGGGTTTCATCTGGGAAAGTACGAAGGACAGTGGAAGATGCAAGGTCCCAGCAGGGGCAGAACCCATGTCCCAGCTCACTGGCATCTCAGCCCTGGTCTCCCCTTGTGTTGCCTCATTCCCCTTGCGTCTTGGCTTTCATTTGGCAGTTGGGTGAGCAGAGCCCACCCATTAAACACCCCATCTTGCTTGACGGAGAAGGAGGAGGAGGATATTGCTGGATTTTTTGCCATTTTGTTTATGCAAATAGAGGGCTGCAGACCTCTCCTGAGCTCAAGGAAGGTGACAGGGATGCAGTGACCAAATATGCATAGAGGGACAGGACACCAAAAGGAGCAGTAGCATCATCTTTCCAATGACAGTAAGTACAGCTCTGTCCTGCCTCGTGAAACGTCATTGGAGACATTAAAATTATTAGTCTTCAATAGGAAAAATAGCATCAGTAGACACAGTGCAATTCCCATCCATTTCTCTTTTTTCCTGCTCTTGGAAGACAACCTCAGAAATAGAATTGCAAATGGATCCCTGTGCCTACTCATGCCCTTCCCTGAAGCTGGAAACCTGTTTTACACTGATTACTTTTAACAAAATCAATATTCTGTTGTCCATCTTTCCCAGTCTCTTTTCCAGAGGGCTGTATTATAAGTTTTATAAATAACATGTAATAACAGTACAGAGACTTTGGAATCCATTTCTACTCAATAGGTGTCATTTTGGTCTCCCTCTAATTGCTTCTGCCAACATATTCAAGTATAAAATCCATAGAAATTACATGCAGTATGTTAACTACTATATATATTTTTCCACAATCATTAATTTCTGTGTACTAAATTGTATACTTTGGTAGAATCTTCAAGTATGTACAATTTTGAGATTGCAATATAATGTGATACGGCCACATGAAATGGCAATATTTGGAATACTGATCAGACAAATTTATTAAATGATTTAAAATAGATAGTTCCACATTTTAATATAATACAGACTATCATACATATAAAGCTACTCCTAGTAGGCTAAAGAAAAAAAAAAAGTTCTTTATCCTCTTTATATGCACAAAACCACATGCATCTCTACAGTTTCAATAAAATTACACTATGTTTAAACTCTGATTGAGTGGCAGTGGGATTTCAAAAATATTTTAATGACTTTGCTGAATCAGAAAATTCTCCTTTGAAGCAAAAATAACATATGGATAAAAGAGTGTAAAACAAAAATTCTCAGGTAAGATTTTATTTTCATATTTAAATTCATCATTTTGAGAGAGAGAACATATTTTAATTGAAAATAATATTTTAATAACAAATTGTAAATCAGTTCTAATAAACAATCACACGAACATGCTGAAATATACAGAGAGGAAATCATCTACTGAATAAAAGAACTAAAAATAAAACGTATGCTAGCTCCTTTACAAGAATCCAAGCCTTTCTGTTGAGGAGCTGCACAGCACTTTCAGATCTATTGGATATTTTATTTTCATTTGGGTGCCATATATTGCTACTACAACTTATTAGCAGTTTCTGTTCACACCAATTATTTTAGTATACTAATCTGTCTGCTACATGACAACTACCTCAGTTAAGCTTATGTTACTGAGAGCTGATGCAATCTGAACCATTTCCAATACCAAGTATTGGATTCTCATGTTATCCTTAATACCTAGAGCACCTATATTTCTGATGATGGGAACAATACTCCTATGGAAATACAGTTGTTTGACTTCCATTTTGGTATACTGTAGAAGGAGGAAAAAAGACTACCGAACAGTGAAGCCTGTGATCTCTAAAGGTGTCCCTCTCCTCAGAATTGTTCTTATATGCTTTTGAGATATCTTCCATCAAATACATTGAGCACCTAAAAAGTAGATACCCCTAATTCAAATCACATGTATTAACTCCTAACAGCTCTGGTGATCTCATCTCTCAACCATCACGTGCAGTAGTGGATTGTGCAATCCTCCCCTTCATTTTAAGTCCTTGCTTGTTTAATGAAAGAGCTCTTTCAAATTTTGTGTGTTCTTCCATAATACATAGGAATATAAATATTAATTTCTCACATTGTGTAGCTATAATTTCACTTCAGAAATAACAAATCCATGGTGTCTCCAAAAGATAGTTTTAAAATATTAATTATGATAAAATTAACTCTCTGCATATATTGAATAGAGCACTCTGTAATTTTTGTTCGTTTATTCCCTATAATAGTGTCTAATTGCATCCGGTACTTATGCAAATCTCCCAAAGCCTTGCACATAAAGGCTTTTACTCCGTTTACTTCAAGTTACTCCTATCCTGCAGTGCATAGACACAAGTCACAAATGAAAGAACCAGAAGAGTTGAAACATGAGAAAAAAATAAGTATTGCTCCATGCTTTCACTCATGCTTGGGAGGAACATGTAGCTTCAAAGCTGAAAATGTATGAAAAGCCATGATGAACTCTCTCACCATTACTCTTGAAATCCATTCTTAAAACTGTTTTTTGCCTGACTTAGAAAAATGTTAACATTAATTAACTGGTAGGTTCTGATTCTACGGTGCATTATGTTAGAGATTATTGTTGTTATTCCATTTCACATTTGGGGCAATCTTCCTTTTTGACTGACATCTGGTCAGTGAGGTACCGGACCATGAGGCACTGCAGCAGTGTAAAGGGGTGCGTGTTGGCATGCATGATAGAATAGGAATAAGCTAGAAATTATGTTTATGTATTATTAACAATGTAAAGCCAGGTTCTTATGCAGTATCTCTACTCATTTGGGGAAGCATCTTACTCCACAATTACATCAATTGATTAAAATAACTGAAGATTTAAAATCTGTTCTCAACAGAAAATAGAGTTCAACTGTAAGGGCTAAAATAAGGATTATGTATACAAATATATTTGTACATAATAAGAGGTACATGTATTATTTGCCTGATCACTTTGCTGAAGCCTTCCATCACTTTTCTCCATATTTATTCTGTTCTTTAATCAGCTAGCTCTAGAGATAAAAACCATGTCAATGATCAGAAAGGACTGCATATAGAATCATCGAATGTATTGGGTTGGAAGGGGCCTCCAAAGGTCACCTAGTCCAACCCCTCTACAATAAACAGGCACATCTCTAACTAGGAGACATTAAATAACTAGGTCAGATTGCTCAGAGTCTCATCAAGCCTGACCTTGAATGTCTCCAGGGACAGGGCCTCCATCACTTCCCTGGGCAACCTGTTCCAGTGATCTATCACTGTCATATTAAAGAACTTTTTTCTAATATCCAACCTAAATCTACCCTTTTCTAGCTTAAAACCATTATCCCTTGTCCTGTCAGTACAAACCCTCATGAATAGTTCTTTCCCTGCCTTCTTATAGGCCCCTATAAGGTGCTTGTGAAGTCTCAGTAAGGACTAAGTATACTCTTATTCTTAATTTTAAACAATAATAGGTGAATACTTCCATCTCCAGGCAGTGAATGACCGTGAGTCTAGAGTAAAAGCAAAAGAGAAATCCTGATTTCATATTTCCTGAACAGTTGGCAATTATGGGTTTTTAATTTTATTGAGTGGGCAATTTCTTAGTTTTAATTCTCTTTTGATTAAACCTAGTTTCTGGTGATTAGATTTGTATGCATTAAGCTGGAAGCCAGTTTAAAAGACAGATGTCCCTTTTCTTTCACCCACCATGAAACTCTTCCATACGGAGAAGGTCAGTCAAAGCCAGGCCACCATTTAAAAGTCACTGGATTTTGAAAACCAGAGGTAAAGTGGTATTTAAGTAGTGCCTAGAGCTAGCTCTGGCTCCTTGCAAGGGAGGAATTTAACTCATAAATCTTTATACATCTTGTTCCACTGATAAATTAATACCAAGACTGAATTTTTTAATACAAAGAACAGGTGATAGTTATACTGCTGAGTGAGGTGTTTTCAACATTTTGGACTGGAATTAAAATGTTTCCCAGGTAGGATGTAAAATACATAACAACTTTAACAAGCTTCTTACATTGTCTCTTAAATTCTCCCTGGCTCAATGTAGAAATCTATTTGAGTGATTTTATATAGCTTAAAAGAAAGCTCCAGCCTGCTACTTAATATCTGTGTTAACATCATCATCAACTACGTTTAGGAAATCAGTATTTTGCAAGAGGATACTTTCTTTTTATGGATAATAAAACTATTTGCTGGCTGGGATAATAAAGCTCTATTTAGAGGAAAAAGATCAAATTATTTTTTATCAGAACACTCAGTGATTCTTCCACTTAGCTTAGTTCTGGTTAGTTTCAATTTAAACTGCAAGATACCTCTTAATTCTATGATGCTGGATCAAACCTTCGAGAACTCTTTACAAAAACGGTGTTGACTCCCTAGACAAAACACTGTCTTAGCCATTTACTCATGCATATCTGGAAAATCAATTATTTGGAAGAATTTTCATCACTGTCTACCTTGGATTTATGAAGCAATTGATAGTAAAGCGTGAAAGTAATTGGAGCCTGACCAAAGGCTGCCTTTACTCTATCACTTTGTGTTAACTGAGAGCCAGTGATATAAATGTTTTCCTGGTATGCTTCCTGCTGACATCAGAGTATATCGCAAAGCTATGGTAAAACAGCTTTCACCCAATAACTATCTATGCCTCATCTTGATAAGGGCTGAACACTAAGTTTAAAGAAATGGCCATCAGCATGAAAAATATGCCATTTCCTTTGTCTACATAGATTCCACAGTGCAAATCATGGCTGCACCCATACGCAATGCTACAATGCTCCAGAAGATGCCCTTCCAACATTGAGGTCTGACTGAAATGCTGGATGAAAAAATCCTTCAACCAGCCAATTCTACTGCTTTCACGTCTTGGATGCCCAGTCCTAGTGACTGGGTGCTGCTGCAGACAGCAGTTCCTTCAAATCTTCCTGACGCAAAGAATCACTTGACCACATCAGTCCCCAGCTAAAATTGTCCAAAACAGGAAACATGGGTTCTTGAAAAAAAAACCACACACCTACATAAATTATTATTAAAATCAGCAGTATGTGGTAAGAACCTGAGAGCAAGGTTTCACCCTTGGAAGCTGTAAGCAACTAATAATTAGATTTCCAGGTCTTACTGACTCTTTACGAGTTTCTTAACTTGAAAGAGTGTAACTAACTAGTAAATGGTCTGCTTTGATCTCAGAAAGTAAACTGAATCAACATGTAGAAGATTTAGACCATTTCTATAAATACATTTAAAAACAAAATTGACAGGAGTTTTCAAACAGGTCTTGAGTGAAAAAAATTTTGAGGGCCTGTGCAATCACTCCAGCTGATATCTTCTCCATATGTGCCTGAACTGCACGCCAGCCAAGAAGCTTTCTGAGAGCTCAGGCTACTCTGATGGAATATCTCAATGCGCCTCTCAACTGGATGGAGAGTACAGCTAAAATTCCTGGCTAAGAAATACATCATTCAAAAACAAACATGGTCCAGGAAAAAAGTCATGGAAAACATTAAAAACAGTCATATGGCTATGCGAGATGTCAGCAAATGTCTTTTTTTTTTTTTAACCAAAAAAGCTGAAAGTCATCATGATTGAGTATATCATGCTTGCTTTCTTATCAGAAGTATTTTTTGTTGATCATTTATGTGAAAAAGTGACATACAAAATTAAAAAATAAAACACCAGGCCTACTCTCATTGTACTAATCACTAACAACTGCAAATTAAGCATTGAATGTACTCCCAAGCCAGGACCCCACCAAGTTTGTACGTTCAGCAATTATAGTCATACTTAATTAGGCATTTCAGAAATGAGGGAACTTTGCTTTACTTAACTGGATTGTTAATGATCCCCACATCCCATGATAAGTGTTTAAAATAACTTACCTACAATTCATGCATTTAAAAGAAAAATAGCCTCAGGAGGTTCATTACCGCATACAACTTCATTCACTGCAAACTCTACATTTCTGCCCTTAAAAAGAGCAACCTCAGAATTGACCCGAGGAAAGCACGGAAGTACATATGTCACAAATAATACATTTCCCTTCCCATGCCAAGCAATTTTCTCCATTCTTTAAAGCCGTTCTGTTGTCCATAGAGCATTACTCTGGCAAGCCAAAAGATCCTCCACCGGCTTCTGCAGAGCTGTTTCAGTCATCCTGCTGGGAACTGACTTTTGTGTCCATAAGTCCCCAAGGGAGTAAAGGCTGGCACCTCTGGCATTGACTTGCCTTTCTGTGTCCCACTGAGGTGAGGTCTCCACATGCTGATGCAGACAAGAAATCAACAGAAAGGAGAGCTCTGCTCTGCTCTCCTCTGCATTCTACCAGGATTCCCCTTTTCTTCAAGGGGGACATGGTCCTGCTGAAGGATCACAGCTCCATGGGTTGTACTTCTAGGATCTGTCTGCCTCTACCTCACAGTGTGCCAGGAGGTGTACATGTCCTCCTAACCCCCAGAGCCAGTCCCACACATCTCTCAGCAGCT
The DNA here is from genome assembly GCA_013401335.1 of Brachypteracias leptosomus. NCBI lineage: Eukaryota > Metazoa > Chordata > Aves > Coraciiformes > Brachypteraciidae > Brachypteracias > Brachypteracias leptosomus. Next base: position 38,619 of record VYZX01001654.1, on the reverse strand, counting down.
CCCAAACTGCTCTGCATGCTGAGGGAAGTGGAGCTGATAAAATAGGAGCATTAATTGTTATGCACTTGATTTGTTCAACTCCTTCCAAACCTGAACTCCTGAAATTAAAGCAGATCACCATCTTCAACTGCTTAGGGAAGGAGAAATAGCTGGGTATGCCGCACAGGTTAGCTGTGATAGGCCTGGGCTTGTGTCAGCAGCAGTCAGTGGCTCCCATTCTGCTCCTCCAACTCTGGAGAAAACTGATATGGCTTAGCCCATGTTGAAGGACATGATGAGAAGTGCAGATTAGTATGTCCATATCATGCAGCAGGATGTGATAGTGCAGAAATCCTTCACTATGGCTGATCCAAGCCAGGTAGCATGGATGAGAAGTCCCTCCACAAGCCTTGACATCTTGGGAGCACTTCCAGATAAAAACAACTGTGCAGCTGTAAGAGCTGAACTGGCTCACATCAAGTGCAATCCCCAGCTCTTCCACTTTATATTGCTGCTTTTCCCTTTTATTCATTTATTTGAAGTTAACATTAAACGAGAACAGGCGAGAACATGAAAGGGCAATTCAACCAACCAAACTGCTGTCTAGGAAATATATAAAAGACATGATGCATTAATGTACTGGACGTGCAGCTCCAAAAGCAAGTAATGAACACCACCGAATCTATTTTACCATCTTTTAGGCAACATGATATTTTTTTTTCTTTGCATGCTAATTTATTCTGACCATTGTACTATTCGGTTGTATTCAAACCAGATGCAGGTTGCTGGTTTGGGTTTTTTTTCTTTTTTGTATTTGTTTCTCATCTGCTGTGATTGGCTAACAAGAGTTGCTTTGTTAAGAATTTTTTCTGCAATACATTTAAAGATCAGATGTCATCTAATTCCTTAACCTCCAAAGTCTCTCAGGCTTATCAGGATCTCTTTTACCTTATCGGATTAAATCTGGAGGGATTTTTTCTGAAGACTGCAGTTATAAATAATACTATGCTCCTAAAACAGATCTGTTAGGTCATATAATATTGCTAAAGGCATAGCTTAAAGCTTACAGGACTCAGGGGTTTACTGCTTTCCCTGAAAGTCACCACCTTCACCAAAGGAGTGATTTGAAATTACATGATCCTGCTGAGTTCAGCTGACAACCACAGCTTTCTCTAGGAAACAAATAGTGACTTGAGAGAGAGGTTAAAGATGTGGGGCTATGATGCAGGCACTTACAGTCATGGGGCCAGAGGGCAGAAGTTAATTTTCTTCTCCAGCATTACCCGGACTTCACTTGTATGCAAGATGCACACAGCCTGTGTGTACATACAGGTGCAAGCACACTGGGAAGCATCATGGTGCACAGGTATGGAAACTCTAAGCCTGGGGACCTGTGCCTGCAGTTTCAGAGGATCAGAAAGCCACACAGAGAAATTGCCAGAAGAACTGGCAATAATTAGCCAAAAACATTTGTCATGGAAAATTCTGGGAAGAAAAATTTTCCGGTTTGGGGGTTTATTTGGAACAGAGTGTTTTTAAATAGAGTGAGCTTGGGCCTTTTGAGAAAAAAGCCCTTGCAAGTTTGAAAAGCAATAAAGAAATAAAAGCATTTACATTTCCAAAGCAAAGCCATTTTTCATCCCCAAAAATGTCTGGCTGAAAAATATTATGTGTATCTTTATTCCCTTTTCCCCAAGTGAAAGAAACAGTGGCTGCCTGCAGAAAGCCCTCCCTTTGACTCTGTGTTGGCACAGGAAGGAGGGTCTGAATGGGAATGCATGTGGGCACAGGTAAAAACAATAACATGAAGAAAGAGATGTCTAGTCAGGAGAGGAGGCTGGATAGTACTTTAGAAATACTGCTGTATATTTGCCTGTTCTCATTCATCTATTATTGACCACTGACCAAATGAACTGGTCCAAAGCAGCTGTTTCTATACTCTTATTTATAACAAATGGTTCTGCTATCCATACAGAAAACAACACTGACTCCACCGTAAAGCCTAAATGCATTTCTGTCTAATACTTTACTCCTCCTCCAAACATCCCATGGAGAAGTATTAGGTGAGAGAGCCCCAGGCATCAGAGGCTTCAGCACAGACACACACAGATGCAGCATCATCGATTTTGTGTTACAGATACACAAAGCCATTGCCAACAGATCATAAATGAAAACTCCTCCTCAGGCCTTTCTTCCAGAACCATCAGTCTTCAGCCATGCACCATGAAAGCACCACATGTCCTTGCCTCCTTCTTCCTCTTGCCTGCTTGATACTCCAGCACAGGAATGCCAACGAAAAAAGCTGTACAAGAAATGACAGCCCAACAGATGACAGTATGCTAATGTCAAATAATGGTAGTACCTAGAGATGACTCCATAGGTGGCAGCACATTATAGAATGGATTTTAAAAATGGTTGTAGGCAAGTGATCACTATCTGTGACATTTCACACAGTGCTAGCTTTTACTGGCCCTGAGTTCTCTGTATCATTTCTAATTGGTTTGTCTTCATAAAGGTCTTAGACAGGTTTTTAATTTGCAGTTACATCTGGAATTTGTTTTTGAAGATCCTATTTTAACTGTTAACTAAAAAATCTATTTAAAACTTTGCACAAAATTTAATAAGAAAGTGTATCACATATAGGTTTGGAGTAAGAGAGAGCCTGGTTAACACTCGATAATTTTAATCCACTGTTCCTGTGTCATGAAATTAAGCTCATTATTCTCACAACTGAAAAACATCCTCTAAACAAAAGTAATGAAGTATTTCACATTGTGATTCAGATACAGAATATCTCACAGCAGCTAAGAAATTCAAAGCTAAAGAATGAAGTATTATATACTCCACTTTTTCACCCCTAAGTTCATGCTTGTCACTCCCACATTCTATATACCCTTAGACATGTGCCAAAAAATAGCCTGTGCCTTTCTGTGGACGGCCATACCACTATGTACTACAAACATCCACGTGACTACAGCAAGCAATGTACTGGCTGAAGAAGGGCAAAAGGAAAGCAGAAGTGTTTCTAAGAATTGAGCCAAAGAGGATGGCAGCTCTTACTTGGTTATTTGCATTAGTTAAGTTGTATAAGCAGCAGATCTTTTTCCATCTTAACATAATTATGTACTTGCAGAAGTTATTGTTATTGTTTTTAACTGTCTGAGGATGTCTTTAATACTATTACCAGAACATCTCCAGTCTTTAAAAAGGAAGTTAAGATTGTGAAATGTTGCATGACTGTGGGGTAAACTGTTGTTCTACAACTGGAACTCTCAGAAAAGAGTTCAACGGTGAATTTTACTAGATTAGAATTATATTTTCAGTGAAAAAATACAACTATCCAAATGGATGTGTCTTGGTTTGCATCAGATGGTGACTTTAAAAGTTTATTAGTCATAAAATACTCTGATACTTAGAACCCCTATGAATCTTCATGACAGAACTCAGATTAAGCATTATAATTTTGTAAATAGCTTCTTATCATATTTTAACCATTATAAATGTTTCAGAGTACTCCAAAAGAGAAGCATAATCAATTGTTCTGATGATTTAAGATACAAGCTTAATAAAGTTATCACCACTGGAAAACCACTCCACTATTTCTGAGTATAGAGAGTAATGACAAAATTGGTGGTGGAGACATCAAGGTATGAGCTGTCTATTTTTAATTTAACAGGTTTTTGTTGTTCTAATTACAGTGTTTGAATGTCATGACTGAACAGAACAATTCTAACACAAATTCCCAGCAAACTCTGCCTGATTCCTCCCACCAGCTACCAGACTCCACATTTAGCTGATATCCACTAGCTTATTGTGGTGGGAATAGCTGCCTCAAGTTTATTCCCCATTCTAAAACCTGTTAAGTCAGTTCAGCTTCTCCAAAATTTTGACCAAATGAGGAACTGTCTTTTAAAGCTGCTGTAGTATCATACTGAGAAGGAGGAAGGTCAGTTGTTAATGGCTATCAAAGACTCAAAAAAAGCCTACAGTGACAAATTTGATAGAAAATGAAGCAGCTTTCCCGCAGAAGAAAGAAAAAGAGTTTTGGGAAAAGTGAACAGGGCACTAGTTAAACCGCTCCCAGGACACTTACACATGTGCCCTTCCAGAAATTAGATTATGTGTTTTAATGAAGTGCAGTTTTGAATACTCCAAATTTTCCAAGAGATGGGTAGAACTGGAAAAGTGTTCAGTTCAAACCTGTGAAGGCAGAAGGAAGACAAGACCACTTTATACCAAATGAATGGAGCACATTTTATAGCTTCTTTCCAGTTTCAGTCGATAATTATGAGTTTGCAATGTTCAAGACAATTAAAGGTCTCTGCAACTCAAAATCAATCCAGATGAATATTTTTCCTGGTGTGTTTTATCACTTGGACAATCAGCTTGTACCTCATCTGTCTCTTTCTTTCATGTACAACATAGTTTACATGTAAGATCATTTTCCTAATCCCATCTGTATATCTTTACTGTAAACTCTCTCTTACGTAAATACCACGTATACCTTGCCAACCACACTTTCATGCGCTGTTTCTTAAAGAAAGAAAAACCCTGTTTATCTTGTGTAATATGTAAACATAGCTATATATGTGTTTTTCAACCTGTGAAATCCTGAAGACAGTGCACCACTGTACTGGTGCAATTAAGAAGTCATCTTTTCCCTACAATGGAAAACTGACACTGTGCAAAGATTCAAAGCTCATTTGCTTCATTTCCCAGCTTTTAAAATTGCAGTCCTGAGAGGCTGAGTTGCCTGAATAGTGGGAAAGAAAACATGATCTTTTTAACCCTCCCAGTCATTGGTCTGAGTCCAGGTATGGCCAGCAGTAATCTAAAGCCATCTAGTAGCTATTTAGAAATCTGCATGCCATGAATTAGTGGCCACAGGCCAAACACTGATTAGACATCGTTGACTGGTGGTCCCTGAAAGACAAAGTGGTGGCACATTGATGGAGAAATGTGAGAAGCTTGTTCAATTGCAGGAGCTGTTCTGTGGATAAACAGAGGACTTCACACTCATAGCCTTAAGTTTGGATCTTCTGACAAACATGCATTTTTTCTGATGTGGTAGTCGGTGTCAATATTTGCATTTTTTTACCATGTTTATCCAGACATTTTGCTTCTCTCTTGTTATCTCACACATGGATCAATGTGAGTTTAAAGGCACACCCATGATCCACCCACAGCACAGGCTTTTCAGCACTATCCCAGTACTGAGTGTAACTCTAACTTGGCTTTTGAATTACATTAAAATAACAAAACAGACATGCATTTCAACCTATTTCCAGTCTAAGCATACATATATGTGCCATTTGACTCCCTTGGTAATGCTAATATTGATGAGGCCAGCCCTTTCTGGGTGAGGCAGTGAGACATCTTCATCTCCACTTTACGGATAGGAAGCTGAGGCATGAAGAAATTAAGGCCTGGACCCACAGAGATTCCAACACAAAGAGTTGTTAGGTACCTCCTGCTTGTGACAAGCTAGCCTGAGGCTTTTTCCACACCTCCTGCCCTGCCTCTAGCCATGCTCCTGTCCTCAGCTGCTCTCCTCCTGCCCTTGACAAAGGCTGACACCCACTCAGGTCTGCCAGAATAACTGTATGTATAACCTCATTCTCACACAGTTCATGAAAAACATTAAGGGCTAGCAAAGACTTGCTGTTTACAGTGCTGAAGATCAAGGAAATCAACTCAGAGAGTGGTTATCCTGGCAGAGTGGAGGTGAAGGTAATTCCTGATGGAGAGGGCAAGGGGCTGCAGAGGGAGGCACGGCTATTGGGAGGGACACATCTTGCTCAGAACAACTGCCCACAGCACCAGCTCCAGACTGAGCAAAGCAGAGACCATCTGCAGCAGGAAGGAAAAACATCTCCAGCCTGTGCCCTGCCTGCTTCACCTATGCAGAGGTCTACCAAGAAACACTTTTGAGGTCTGTGGGTGAAGACAGCACTACAACACCTGCAGCAAAGCTGGCTTGCTGAGGTCTTTCTCTTTAGCCCCTATCCTCCTCCTGGGACACCCTGGTGCTTGGAGCTTTGCCTGGGCTCCAGAGTCACAGAGGAGAATGTGGAAGAGCGCAGGACGTAATCCTGGCTCTCCTAAACCCCGGGTTAATGTCCCTCTTTCTGCTCGTAACAGTAAGAGATAGTGGAGATATCTACTGATCTGCTGCTAATCTCCAAAGAGCCTCTTCCAAACCACACAATATTGGCTCTCACTTCACAAAAATCTTCCAGCCCAGCAAAAGTGAGGCTTCTCCAAGCACCATTTACAGTCACAAACTGTGCGGTTTCTTGTACGTGGAGGCATAGTCAAACACTTGGCTTGGCGCACTGCATTTCTGGTTTTCCCAAACACTTGCAGTAAGCACCCAAGGAAATTGAGAGCACCCTGATGATGCAACTGCACTGGCCAAGGGGGACACCCACCCCCACATATAAAATCTTTTATAGGGTGCATGGATTCTCCCTTGTAGCTTTTTAAGCTTTTTTGTCAAACATGGCAGCTATGATCTCTCTCCCTGCTTGCAGTGGCAAAACATCAGAAGTCACACATGCAGATTCTTGGACAGAAAGTGAATTTATGTCTTGTTGCCAGTCTCATTAGAGACAAATAATAAGTATTCCAAGACTTTTGCAATTCCTACAGCCTCTCTCCAAGAGCCTTGCTTTCTGTTACAGTTCAAGCAAACTGCCCTGCTCAAAGGTCACAGAAGGAAGTCTATGAAAGAACTGGAATTCAAATCCAGGTCTCTTAAATCCCAAAGTGACTATAATTCTATAATTAATTTATTCTATGTAGCAAAAATGTTATGCATCTTATTTTATTATTTGGTAGTAGGGCTTTCTGATTCTAGTATTTCATCATAGGCATCAGTTCCATAAATACTTTCTGCATGTGACTAATCCTACGCAGTGTCTGAAGTCAGACTACTAAAACACATGTCTGCAAGATCAGGGTCTAGATTTGTTTTCAGTCATTCTTGTAAGAATTATTTAGCTTCTGAACAGCCAAGCCACACCTCAGAAGGTTTTTAAGAGGAAATCTAGAGGTCTGCCAGAGCCTAGACACATACTGGCCCTCTCTTCTTTCCAAAGTCTCCCAACATACTCTGTTAAAACAATGGTATATTAGTGCCACAGAAAACAGTGAAAATTTCCAGAAACATGAATATATGGATCAGTGGTATCACAAAGTGATAATTTAAAGAAAAGGCAAATTCTGCTTTACATCTGCCACTAATGTATATCACTCTTTTCATCTGCTATCATTTGTTAGAGTTGCTGGACTAGGCTTAGGAGGACTGTCATGCAAGGGAAAATTACCTGCAATCCAGTCAACAGAGTGAGCACACAACTGCAGCAAGCCTTGATTATGGTGCAGAGTTTCATCATAAATAACAAAGAGTGAATAACTTACAAAACTGGATCAAATCTGAGCAATTTCTGAGATTTACCATCTATCTAGCCATCTGCATTCCTGTAGTGCCATCTGCGGCCTCTTGATAATTGTTGGATTTCAAAACCAATAGGCTCACATCGACCTCAGCAACAGTGTGGTCTCTATAAACATTAGGAAGGTTCAGTGGCAGGCAGATGCTTTTTTCCACAACTATTACCCTATTAATATAATAAAAGTATTCCTCTTTTTCATGATGATGTTTGGTTTTTTTCAAAATTTCTTTTCTTTTCTATCTCACTTCTCTTCTGTCTTTGCTAAGTTAAAGTTGAATGCCTGACCCAAAGTGCAACATATTTAGTAACTCAGAAAGTTTTTTATATGCTGGTAAAAAAGAGTGTTTTAGAACTCACACAGGATGTCTTAGTTGCATACAGAAAATGTTTTAATTTGTGTAATTACAGTTACAGTATTAAAACTGAGTTTTAATAGAATACATCCCCTAACATCTTTCACCAGAGAAATATAAACATCTTTTTTTGTATGCAATCATTGCCCAGACTCTAAAAACATATTATAATATATTCTCTGTTACAGGTTACAGAAGCAGGTCAGCTAAAATGGCACTGGGCTATTATTCATCAGGGTACTGGCATGTGGCTGAATGTAACAAGGTATGGTGGCTTCGCAAGCTACCACGCACCAGCATTGAGCAACCACAGCTAACCATGATCCTCCATGAAACTTCCCTCAGTCTGAGACATAAAATAACAACCCCTTAGTGGTTGCTGAAACAAATGAGTTTAACTCTGGTGTGCTCCAGGTGCTACCTCCTGGGCCATGCACCCCATCTCCCATCGTCCCACACCGATGCCTTTCTTGAATTGCTGCAGCACCAAACTCCTGGACCTACCTCTGCCCTGATGCTTGGTATTTAAAATCCACCCACGTACTGCCTTGGGAACTCATGCTTCTGGTGCCAACTCCTGCTCTACAGCAAATTTTCTAAGTAAATTGTTTTAATATTGCTAGTATAATTAAGGATTTGGTAGACTTTGATCTGAAATAAAGAATGAGCCTTGCAGTTCCCCATACACCAGTGACACAAAAAAATATACATTTAATTGCTGGAGCAAAGATCTTAGGGAATGCATATGAAAATTCAAACTGTACCACAGTGATCAAATAGGGAAGCATGGAGAGAAAGTGACCCATGACTTGTCTAATACGTAATTCTTTTACTGCACAAACTGCTTCAGGGAAATGGTTTGTAGTAGTACAACTAATCCCCACTGCCAGTATGTGTCCTTGCAAGTGTTAGTATAGCAAAACAGTAGCCAAAACATAAAGATCAAGGACACATTAATATTAAAAACTATTTTTAAAAGAGGTAAATTATATTCCCTGACATAATTTTTTATCTTCAATATATTGCCCTATGTGAAGGAGTCACTGCAAAGAGAAAGGAGATTTATGGCTGTATGGGAAAAAGTGCAGGACAAACTGTAGAGATAAATAAAGAGATTATGGTACCAGAGATATTAGAGTTAAAAAACACACTGCCTGTACCAGAGTGCAGGACTGTGTCTGAATTTTCATGTAGCCACACTGACATCTTGTGGCTTGAGCAAAACATTTCAAAATGCTCCTTGGGGGAATTAACTTCTAAATTGTTACAAGGTAAGATATCTTCTTCTCTCAGCAGAACAGTATGTGGCTCCTCCAATGTATTAGTGGTTGCAATTATGTATTTTATACATAAAGTTGCATTTCAGTTTCTGCTTTTGCATGTACTTGTTAGCCCTGTCTCCTTTTTTGAAGTTTCAGTCTAATGGTAAGCTGTGTTTAAACACAACAGTTGAGTTGACTTTAAAGCCAGTCACTCAAAAATGTATTTAACAGTAAAAATTGTGAAATTGACTCAGCATTCTGGAAATTTGACAGCTTACTAGTAAATGTGTGTCCATATTACTTTTCTTCTTTTTTTTTAATATCAGGGTGAAAGTTTATGAAACACAAAAATGGCCCCTTTTGATCTGCTGACAAATACCCTTACATCAGTATCTAGTGACCAGCAGTAAGTGCTTATGAAAGAATATGAATAAAGTTTGGCCCAATAAAATTGGAAGATCTGACTTATTTTCACTTCTCCAGAGTTAATGAGACACCATCCTTATAACAGCTTTAATCTACCCTGACCGCCAAGAACATAAGCTCTTTTCCTTTTTTCAGCCTGTAAGGAAAAGAAAGTAGAGAGATCAAGGACAATGGTTGAGCAAGAGCAAGGAAGGATTGCTGGGGATCTGTACAAGAAAGGCTAGATAAAAGAGTATGTGCAGGGACAGTTGAAAAGCACATCCACGCTGTGCCACGGGAGCTGGCACAGATCTTCACACTACATACAGGCAGCCAAGCCTCCTAACCCTACTGACTTCAGGGCTGGGGAGCCTAGGCCCAGTGACATGCTTGCCCAGCTGTTTGGCTCTGGGCTTGGAGCTATGGCTTCTCCAGCCATCAACCCAATACCAGAGGGGTTTGAGATGAGCTCTGCAATCTTTTCACCATGCTCTACTTCATGTTGTAGGCATACTCCAAGCTATCATTACAGGTCAACTCCTGTAGATTTCTTCAAGGGGAAGGGGCAAGAAAGAGTTAGGGGGTGAGTTTAAATAAAACAAGATGAAAATGGAAAACAAAGAAGACAAAACCTGCCAGAAGAAAAGCCAGTCATCCTCTCCTCCCTGTTTTTACGGCTCCATGGAAAAAAAAAGCAGCTCCCAGGACCACTCTGCAAAGCTCTGCAGTGACACTTAACACAGCACTGAATGTTCCCTGTATCTGCAGTGTGAATTCTTACAGAAGTGGATAAAACCTGGGCCTCTCTGTTATGAATAGTTCACAGTTGCTAATAACATAAATATCATGTGCTTTAGGAAAGTCTCTTTATTTTTAATATAAGATAATATAAAGGGAGGAATTAGTGTCACCATGCTAAGAGAGGTATTTCTGAGGGCAGAATGGAACCACATGCCCAAGAAGATCAAATGACTTCGGCTGAAGTTACAGAGAAGCAGCAGCAGCTCAAGCCAGCCTTGAGCAATAAACTCAGACGAGCCTCTCTCCCACAGCTCTACTCATGTACCTCAAACACAGCCTGGATGCAATGTCCTTGCTGTCCCAGCTGGGATCTGCTTCTCATCAACAGCTGACATTTGCACCAAATTGTAGAGTTTAATATTTATCCCTAAACACATAAAGCCTGCTAATAAAAACGGACTGGGAACTATTTGGTTACAGTTACTAAGGCACCAATAGGCAAGAGTGGGAGTTCACATCTCTGAGCCTCAGGCTGTTCCCATCCTCCTCAACAGGCTGCTCCCAAACCATTTCTTGGCTTTTTTGAACTTTAAACAAACTGCCACTAAAATGTCCAAAGTCCTTTCACAGGAAGGGCAAAGGACGGAAAAGATGCTCCCTCAACATATTCCTTTCTTCTTCCCATAAGGTGATTTCACTTTCTGGCCCCAAAAGGGTGCAAATATTTAAAAGCAGCGTATTTAAAAGCAGAGGTGGAAGGCTGTGGGGGTGAGGGGTTATCCGTATGAGCTCTCCAGCTATGCCTCTTCGTTCCACTGCACCTGGGACCATGCCTGTCAGGCACTTGTTTTCCCACTGCCTTTAAAACCACATATAATAGAGTGAAGAAGACTAAGCTCATTCCATTTCTTATTTCCTATTTGTCTTGATAATGGCCTCATAAAATTGTTTAAAGACTGAGAGATTTGCCTGTCATTACTGCAGAGCAGCAGGCGGTGTTTGCAACACAGACCCCTGCATAGATGGGGAGTGTTCTGCCTTCCAGTCTGTCAAGGCAACACATTTCATGACTGGTAACAACCACAGAAAATAATTATGAATAACAGTGTAATCAATAACTAATTTCAGGACCATTTGCTTCCAGTAACAGCAGCTGGCACACAGATACATGGTTAACACAAATCCTCCCCACATGCCTTCACAGCTCACTGTATCTAGTTATCAAATGACTGCAGACTGCATCAGCTTATCGTTAACTATGGCTACAAGAAATTCTTGAGACATTAAACACGTTTAGGGATGTATGTATAATATGTATTGAGATCCCTAAACATCTTTAAAACCAGAACAATCATCCCAGCCACAGCTGTTAGGACTGGCCTTGCTGAAGCCAAGACCAGATCATGTGCATGACACTTTTCCATACTAGGGCTTGAAGCTGCAGAGGTCAATTTTAAACAGGATAAATACTCTTGAAATACTATTGAAGCTGCTAGGAACTATGGATGTAAGCACAGCAAGGTTTTCAAGGTGAGGCAATACCTTTCATTAGACCAACTGATAAAACTGGAATAAACAGGCATGTTATGAGGCACCCTAGCTGAGACTCTTCTGAGACAAAAGGGACTTGTATGCCCCAAAGCTTGTTCAGTTTTTCCCATGTATATGAGCTAGCCCAACAGAGGACCGTACTTCTCCCTAGAAACCTTCCCTCACTTATGGGAGACCATCACAGTAACACAATTACCACTAGTGCCACCAACACATCAACGCAAGACCTTCCCCAGATCTGAAAAAACAGAAAAACTGGCAGGCACACAAGCTCTTTTTCAGAACGATGACTATGAAAAAGGCTTCTGCCAGTCTTCCTCTTGCAGTGTTTTTAGTTACTGTAACAGGGAATAGGACCTCTCACCACAGACACCATCTTGTCTAACTAGGCCAGTTTGTGGTAAAGCTTTGTCTTCTTCAGCTCCCTTGATAAATATTACAGCGCCATGTGGTAGAGATCATAATTTTTAACTGTCCAAGCCCATACTATAATTATCTGCAAAAAGACAATGCTATTGAGAACTGGCCTCATCAGCAAAGCCAGTGCCTGTACCTTCTCCAGGAGACAAAACAGTTCAAGGAAGAGGACAAAGCCTGGTAAATTTGTATTTGGCAAACTCTGACTATCAGAGCTTCATGGAGAAGTTTAGGTAGGCTTTGCAGGCTCTGAGACATAAGTTCTTACTGCTGTGTCTAATACTTGCAACGTTCAATTATTGTACAGTATTGCACAATTGCCTAAGTGAATTACATCTTTCCTTTGATATGCCACGAGCCATACCAGTCGGCCTAAGGGACAACATGCTGGATTTTTGACCAATGAATCATTTGACCAGGTGAGGCTATCCTCTTTCTTGTACTACAAATGTGTATAGATTTTGCCTCATGTGGAGTTACAGAACTTAATCTCACGTTGACTCTGGACAAACAAAGAGGCAAAATGAGGATCTTCAGCTTCCTCCAGCATCACAATACTACATGCTCTTGGGAGACTCACCAGCAGTCAGTATCACCCCCATGCAGCTGAAGGAAATCCTTTCAGGGCTGTATCCTTTACAAGCAAAGCTCCAGGGGTCAGACCCAGCCTCCTCTATGCTCCCCAGGTAAGTGGTGTTGGTATTTATTGGAGTAGGTTTTCAGCAGCAGACACATGGAGTTAATTACACATCCTACATTGCTGTTAATGAAAGCCAAACACCTAATCCTCCACATGCAGCACGCCAAATATGTTGCCCTATGAAACTGCAGCTTCACAGTTATTGTACTTCAGTTTATGTAGCTTCCCTTATGCTGCACTGAATGGATTTTCATTTTGTGTCCAGGAGCATTCCAGTCCCTCCAGTAGCAAACAATAAATGAATCTTGGGAGGCTCTGGTGGCTTAGGAGGCTCTGGTGAACCTATCAAAAGAGGCAATTTATTTCTGAACTTGGCACTAGGCACGGCGTGCCTTGTAAATGTCAAATTGTGTATGTGTGAGCATCTGACACTACTCAGCAGCACATAGCTGGGGCCAAGAATTTGACTGATTCTGGCTGATTTGCAAGCCTAAAAATATTCTCTTTTATCAATATCCATTTTTTGTGCTTATTTGCATGCTAAGAAAATTCTAAGCAGGTGGTGGTTTCTTGGATCAATCCACAACATCTCTGCAGAGATCAAGTACGTGATGACTGGCCATAAACTGTGTGATGACACAGTTAGAACCATTGCATAAGAAGTGGCCCATATATAGGCATACTTTGATTTTCACTGTTTGTCTGTTTTAATCCTGCAGGAATCAGAGACATTTTAGTCTTTTTTATTGTTTTGTATTCATTTACATGCAGTGCCCAAAGGCCTCTGGCAAGCAGAGAGAGGACTATATAAGTCAAATGCATTGTTATTACTACTGTAGTTCCTATCGTGGGCCCAATTCTCTTCCCATTGACGTCAATGGCAAATCTTCCAATAATTTCAGTGAGAGCTAGATTAAGCCAAAAATCTATGGTCACACCCTGTTATGTTTTATACCAACAGTACTGTGGGCCCCAGCTAAAAATGTTAGCATTTATTATAGCATGAGAAACACAGGGGGCTTTAAAAGTGGTTTTGAGCATAAATGAGTGCATTTACATGGCGAGCTGCTCTGTTTGTCATTGGAATATTACAAAGGTAGATGCCAAAATAAAATCTTGAGAAATACCAAGAAAAAATGAAAAATTTCAAACTTTTCTTAGAACAACTCAGGAGAGTTATGTGGGTTTATCTGACAGTTTTTAATATCAAGAATTAGCCTCATAACACTGCATCATGATAAAGCAGTAGAATACTCAAACACCATCACAGCTTTACAGCTTGGGTGTACTATTTTTTCAATTTCATCAGTCCTTTTCATTTGGCCACTCTCAGTACTGCCCTATCACTTTCAGTTTCATCCACTGAGATCCCTGATTTCTCTTTTCAGTGTTCAGTTTTCTTCCTTTTCCTAGTCTTCTCAACCTTTTTCCTTCATTTTCATACTCTTGTCTGTTCACTGATTTCCTTCTGTGTTGCCACCTCTCAAAGACCTGGCTGTTACAAAGGAAATCAGCCACTTACAGCCACCCAGATCTTCACATCTTCAAAGTTTTTTCTCTCTGTTGCCAACTTGGGTTCTTCTTCAAGACCAAAATCACATACTCCTTCCACCTCCAACTTTCAAGACAGTTTCCTCTCCCCCCAGTTTCTTGATTCAGCTTTTGTTCCTCTTCCTTAGCACTTTGACATGTTCCCCCTAAATTCACTGTTTACCACACTCACCTTTTCTGACATGAAAGTGCAATCTGCCTTGTCTGATGGACTTTGTAACCCATACATCTGCACTGACGTCATTAATCTCTCTTGAAATCCAAAGAACAGGTCAAAACAAGATGGGTGGAAACCCAGCTAAAAGCTTGAAATGTTAATTAATGGCTCAAAATCTATTCAACAATCACAAATGGCATTCCTTGGGGGTTGATATGGACTTCAATGCTATTCAACGTATTTTTCAATGATCTGTATAATAGGACTGAATGCCCACACCAAGTTTATGGATGACATCAAACTGAGAAAAGAGATATGATGGAAGGAGATGAGCCACCACACAGAGAGATCTCAACAGACGGGAAGACTGAGCCAACAAGATTGCTGTTTAATATGAGGTTAAAACAATAAATATTTGAGGTTTAATGAAGACAAATGTAGAGTCATGCAGCTGGAATGGAATAATCCAAAGCAGCAGTACAGGCTGGGCACTGGCTGGATGGGGAGCAGCTCTGCTGAAAAGGCCCTGGGGGTCTGGGCAAACAGAAAGCTGAAGCACGGGCCAGCAGCCTGCCCTGGCAGCAAAGGAGGTGAACTGTGTCCTGGGCTGCATCAACAAAAGTACAGCCAGCAAACCAAGAGATGTGATTATTCCTCTCTACTTGGCACTTGTTAGGTCACACCTGGACTATTTCACCCAGTTTTGTGCTCTCTCTGCTCGAAAGAGACATTGAAAAATTGGAGACAGCCTGGTGGATGGTAATCACTAGTGATGAGTGCTGGAGAACTTGACACAGAAAGAAAGGTTGAAGGAGTTGAGTTTTTCAGCCAAGAAAAGGCACAAGAGGAATCTAATCACAGTCTTCCAACACCCCAAAAGTAGTCTTAGAGAGGTAGGTAGAGGTACAGAGAAGTATTGTCTTCACAGGGATGCACAGCAACAGGACAAGAAGCAATGGGCACAAATCACTACAGGGGAAATGTCATCTAGATATAAGAAAAAAAAAAAATTACCATGATAACAATTCAGCATTAGAAATGGTTGCTCACAGAAGTGGTGGAATCTCCCTCACTGGGAATACTCCATATTTGGCTTGACAGATTCCTGGTTAACCGAACCTAAGGCCTCGCTTTCAAGAGAGGGATAGATGATGTCAAGTGGTCCCTTCCAATCTCAGCTTTTCTGTGATTCTGTTAAAGCACAGAGGAAGAGGCTTATGTCAAATTCTGGATGTCTCCTCTCAAAGAGGCTTAGAAACATTAAGAACAAGGCATGCAGATGATGAGATAGACATAGGATAGGTTCAGTAGATGAAAGAAGATGAGAAAGTATACGTGAAGTGCAATGATCTTTGCAGGCTCTCCTCCGTGATGAAAGCAGAGCCGATGTCTGAAAGGAATAGGTGAAAAATGAGTGAGCTGTTTTTCACCTTAACCCAGTGATCAGGAAATTCAGCCATGGAGCAAGACACTACAGGGTAGATGTTTCACAAGTGATGCTTCCTATCTGAAAGAATTTGTCCATGTATAACACAGTATAAGCCAGGAGGTAAATGAGACTTACAGGCTTTCTGGAGAGTGCTGGAGACTAATATAGTATTAGTCAATCTGACAGCACTGGTTGGGAACCAGCTCTGGGAAACAGCAGCTCTGGGCCAGGATGTGAAGCCTCTAGTCAGTAGCATGTACCACTGTATGCAAATTGAAGCTGTCACATTCTCTAGAAGCTGTTGAACTAAACTGCTGACAGCCTTTCAGCTCTCACCATGCTGCTGAAAACTTTCTGGATCCTGTGATGACAAAGGCCTGAAGATTCATCTCTGGTAGCCCTGAGACAGCCCTACCACCTTACAGCCAGCAGAGTCATCTTGTGGATAATACATGGGTGTGGGTTAGTGCAGGCCATCTGCTGAAATTTCTAGAGCAGCGAGGGGATGGAGGAGGGACCTATCTGAGAAATGCACACAGGAGTTTAAGTCATATGAAATGTTTTTCTTTACATGTACTCTTTTACTGAGCTATGTTTGATTCATACTCTTTTATCTTCTTTCTTTTTTTTTTTTTGTTTTTAATTCCTAAAAGGTTTGAGATCTGTCCATGCATCAGCAGAAAAGTTAGGCAAGGAGAAGGCAGGTGCATTAGTCTTACATAGTGATACTTCAGCACACAGGCTCCACGTGGCTCTTCGTCCATCACCACAGTCCTTCAAGGGATAACTTCAACAAGTAAACTAAGCCTACAAAACTGTTGGTTGTATCAAAATAACCATGCAACATCCACCAACACTGAACAACACAAACTGATCATCCCTGGGGTATTTCCAAAAGCCCAAGGTTTTGGGAAACACATCACTTAAGATATCATGCAATGTCCTTTGCTTTTTAATGAACCAACAAGACTAACTGACTCCACACATAGCCCCAAAATAATTTGTGGGCTTTGAGAAGTGACATCCTGCAGTTTAAGAAAAATCACAATACTCACATAGACTAACCTGCTGGATGGAAGAAAACACTTTCAGGACAAACAGCTTCCAAACATTGTATTAATGAATTTCACAATTTCTGCATGATCATCATCATGCTTTTAACAGGTCCTTCTGGAAAATTCAACAGAATAAAGATTGTTTGTCTTTTATAAGCATATAACAACATCAGCAATTCTAGTTATTGCAATCTATTTAAGACAAGTTTACCCCAAATATTGCTTGCATTTGTTTTCACAACATTTCTGAGAAGTGGGGAAGTGAATCACAAAGAGATTA
This sequence comes from Brachypteracias leptosomus, assembly GCA_013401335.1. Classification (NCBI taxonomy): domain Eukaryota; kingdom Metazoa; phylum Chordata; class Aves; order Coraciiformes; family Brachypteraciidae; genus Brachypteracias; species Brachypteracias leptosomus. The sequence continues at coordinate 21,342 of VYZX01001654.1, read as the reverse complement.
AGTGACTTGCTTAAGTGAAATTACAGCAAAGGAGAGACTTGAACCCTCTTGAATCTTATGCTATCGATACTATGGGCCACTCTACCTTAGCCTCTAAATCATACATGATGTCAACTCTAGCACATAACAAGAGTCAACTTCTGCTCTGGAAAGTAGATCTGTAAAATTAATATATTTCTGCTGATATTAAGAGACATTAAAGAAGAATGAGTAAGACTCTTTTCTGCGTCATGTATTGATATGGTTTTCTATTCTGCATCATGTACCAATAAATTCCAAATCCAAGGCCATAATCCCGTCTCTACAGATAGCCTCTGGAAGACAGAGAATGAAAAGAATTAACTAGAAACAGAAGCTGAAGAGCTTGTGCTTGCATAAATACAATGCAAGTTTGGATGGTGGAAAGTAATGATGACAATGAAGAAGTAAATGAGAATGCAAGTTGGATTTCAAGAATATCAGAAGCCTGCAGAGCTGGCGTGTGAACAAATGTGTCTTGTAAACTCATTGAAATTCCATAAAAGCTGCTATTACACAGACATGAAACTATATCATGCCATATTTTCTATTCTATTGTTCAGATTATGACCTCAGTAGGTAGAAGGCCTTTCAGTGTGTATTTTGTACTCACTTTTTTTTTTTTTTCTGGTAAAGAAACAGGAAGGATGAGGACAATTCTAATTGCACACATAGATTTTTGATTTGTCCTTTCAATGTTATGGGATAAATTCACGCTTTCAAAGCTGCAGGTTTCGAGCCAGATATTTTTTTTCTGCATGGCTGAGTTTTTAGGACAGCAGCATATCCAAAACCCCAGTGCAGATGGATAATAACAGTAAGCAGAGGTGGTGACAACTGCATTTGATCGGATCATGTATAGTCTTCCTGCTGACACAACAGCAGACCCATGAAAAAGTCATAAAAATAATAGCAGAAAGCACAAGCAATATCCCCAACTCTGTATTGAACTTGAGGCCAGCTCCTCCAGTGGGGCACTTTAGTTTTATGTCAGTGAGGGCAGGGGAGGGGTAGAAGAAATAAATATTTGCTTGTATTAACATACAAAGTATGTTGATGATACCTATATCCTTTCTTCTTTATGCTCAATGGTAGAAAATGGTATGAAAACAGAAGACATATTTGTCAGCTTATGGTAACTGCAAGAAGAATATAAACTGCTGTCAACATTAAGTTAGGGGCTCAGTCACAGGATCTTATGGCAGATGCTTAGAGCAAGAGACATTTCAACTACTTCACAAACACTCTTGGAGAAAAGGAGTTTCCATCCTGAGAGTAAAGATTTGGTGTTTCTACACGCTGATCAAATCACAATATTTTTTTATAAAGACAGCACAACAATATGGTACATTATATGGTAGTTTTCTTCTGCAAGTAACCATAAATTGCTACACATTGCGAGTAGCCACAAATTATAAGTAATTCCTTAGATTAAAGAACTCTGAAATATTGTGTCATATAGGCTCAAAATCTGTCTTCTGAGAAGAAGGAAAAGTAAGCATTTGACTTAGCCTACAGACACTTAATGTTTTATTGTACTTTAATCAAAGCCCAATTAGTCACAAGATAAATCTAAACAGACTTCAGCAATAAAATGGTTGTCACTGGCTTGTCTTACGCAACTGAACAGCAAAGAACAATTTTTTTTTAATGAAAAACATTTTTGTTTGAGTTAAAGAACATTTACAAAATTAACTGCCAAATCACACTCTTTGCGAAGGAAAAATATTTTAATTGGCTTTCAGATTTTTCTTGATGAGGCAAATTTGTTATCTTTTCCATCCATGCACCTAAAACGATCCTCTGACTGAGAGAAGTTCTTCAGGTACTATGTTAGCACTGTCATTATTATTCTTAGTATAATATCTGTGTTATCGTGGTAGCTCCATACAAATGTTTTCCTGATGGCACACAAATCTTGTCAGCAAATGTACTTTAGTCCACTCCTAGCTGGTGCATACTAAAGATAAATAACCAGCAAATTATACATGTGACTTCATTTGATATTCTTGGTAAACTATTTGTTATGTTTGTGGCTATACGCTGCTCTCTCTCCGTCTCCCACTCTTTACTTTGCACAATTTAGTGATTAATGGCTAAAAAAGACAAAAACCTCTGCCAGTTTGAACAAATAGTTCTGAGGACTTGATACAGCTGGGCACAAATCCAAATTTGAGGAGGCGCCAGTAAACTAATGAAGAATGTTACTGATCTGCTCTAGCCATGTGAAATCAGGATTTCATCTTGTACAAACCACGCAGGGTCAAACACAGCGAACATTTAGCTTAGTAGTCCTCAGGATGTTCCTGGGTATTACTGATTCACAAAGTCTTACCCAGTGTCTCAGCTTGCTCCTAGGAACCCTACACTGGTAGGTGGGATATTGAAGTCACAGGTTTTGGTGTCCTCAAGACCTGTAAAAGTTCCTATGGTACAATTTTTTTTGGTGAGACAAGCTCTGTTAAAGTCTGCTGCGCTGGATAAACTCCAGCTCTGAATAATTTATGCCCACTTAAGTGATCTATAAAAAATTAAGTGTATACAGTTTTATTCTTTGCTTCCAGCCCCAGTGCTGGATCCAGGAGCTCCAGATGACTGAGAGGCACAGAGACCTGCCAACACAGCTGCTAGAAACAGTGTTTTGTGAATGAGAGCAAGGGATCTCTCCTACAGCCTAGGACAATCAAGCCTTAGTGGGCTTGCAAAGGTTAGGGGTGCCAGTTTCTGCAGCCAGTAGTACATCCACAAATGACAATCAACTGGGAACCTGCAGTCTGGCAAAAAGATGTCTGAAAGTGAATATGATAGAGGTCTGCGAAACCATGGTTTGACATTGGGATGTTGCTTTCTCTTCCAGTATAAGAACTATAGGACATTAAATGAACCTCATAGGATCCAAGTTCTGAGCAAACCAAGGGATGTGTTTTGTTATGCTGTAGATCTGCGGCCCACAGGATTGCAAATGCTGTTGCAGTATCTGGCACAGGTGAGTGAGAGATTCAAAATCCTCTCTGCTACCCTACCTTGCTGATCTGAATAAAAAAAAAAAAATCAGAAGCAGATAGTGAGGAATGGTATTAAATTTTTTAATATTATTATTCCCCATGAAGCATCAAACAGACACTTGTAAAAGACAGCTTCACAGGAACAATGGGATACATCTGAATCATCTGTTTTCTATTAGATAAGACACTCTGACAAGACTTTTCACCCCTTTGGTAGCAAACATAATTGGATATCTCAACAATTCTTGGTACATATACCTTGATTTGCAGCCTGAGGCCTTCAGCAAGACCTGACACATAACTTTTTACACATCATCAGTAGGCTACTAAAAGCACATTTTCCAAGCACAGTGATGGGTACCTCTGTCCTGTGAGAGCTGCTAGCTGCAGCTGCCATGGGAGTATGTAGGATGGTAGGCTTTGGCTTAAAAATGTGCACCTTAAATGCAATGGAAAAGGGGCTGTGAAAAGGTATTAAAAATGAACATTGGCCATGGTATATGGAAAGAGTAATCAAAGTTTGTCAATGTCTTATTTAATATGAAATTGAAACCTCTCCAAACCAAATTCATCATCAGAAGTTATTTTTTTTTAATAAAAGATAGTGTAGTAGGCATCTTTCTTTGCTATGGCCCCAATTAATCAAAAAGACATTTGCATGTGGTCTGTATGTGTTTGCTGCACTGGATCCTCTGAGTAACATAAAGAAAAGCTACTAGGTTGGGATGGGCAATAAACCTTCTCTTCAGCAGGAGACATTGTAATAAACTACAGGCAAAGTCTATTTACTATTACTCTGTAGGATACTACTCTGTAAGATACTATTGCATCATTTTTATTCAGTCTACATCAGATGAACACCCAAATTGCAAAAACAAATCCTCTTTTGTACATATAAGTCAAATATAGAATTGTTTTGCATTTCATGCACTGTAAATGAGATGTGGGCTAGAATACTTGCAAAACTGAATCATAATTCAGAAGCATTGAGGTTGGCCAGAAAATCTTATGACTGGCACTTCATAAATCAGGTGCTTAATTTTGCAACCTGATGCCTTAGGACTTTTACAAATAACAGGAAATGCTTTAGGAAGGTTATTTAGCTGATTTGGACTTTCTGTCTTTTTCATAAGTAATATGAAATATAAGCTGCTTTCTTGTATCCCTGCACAGCTTCCTGTCTGTGCAACTTCCACTACATTCTAGACTAACCTAGATATGTCCTGGCTTCAAATTTGCTTCACTTACCATTCCTGAAAGCATCCATACCTCTTTGTGCTGAACCTTGCATTATGGCACCATGCCTGTGAAGCTGCAGCATCCTCACAGGACAACTACAAGAGCAAACCACTGTTTCAGGTTTCTCTGATGCATGTTCAGTATGTCTTAAGGGGTCTGCACTCTTATCACATATCTACTGTACTTTGTTTTTTGTTATGAAGTGGCCCACCCTACCTCACTGCAGTAAACAGGCAGCTCTGCTGTCATAGTGTTGGAGAGAATGCAGTGCCACATGCAGGTAGAAACAGAAGAGCAATATCCAAGTGATGAGAAGGCAGTTGTCCAAAGACAGGACAAGGAATAAGTGACAAATACAAATGCAAGCATAGTCTTTCCCAGAAAACATAGCTGAAAAAAAGAACAAGAAAAGGCCTTTCAGATGAGTTTGAATGCATGGGGGTGAATCACTTTATGTTGGAAAATCCCAGTCTGTAGAATTTCTGTTGTGACTTTATGATCTGCAGTTGTCACAGGCTGTCATTCTCTTGTTTTGGTGGAATGACAAAAACAAAGGAGGACAAGGATTAAACCAAGTAGAGGAGAAGCAGAAGTACTGCTGGGGAAATTAGAAGGGTAGGCCAGTCCAAAGAACAGGGTATGCATGTGGAGCCCCAGACATCAGCAAGTAAATCAGCACAGGAGAAGCAGATCAGCAGATCAGACACATTGACGATGAGACACTCACTAGAGAGGTATTAATGACTTAAAAGGACTGTAAGATGGCTGAGCTTTGTTAATTAGGGAACTCATTGCCTAAGCAGCATGGTCTAGAGTCGAGTCTCTCCATGATACTTTCCTCAAAGGAAGTAAATTCAAACTCCATGAGGCAGAGAGGGTGGGTCAAGCCTACATGTGTCCTGGTCATCAGATGCCTGGATGAAAAGGAGATGGCACTAGCACTGCCACCAAGCCTATCTCTGCAAGTTCTGCAAGACAGCTCCTTTGTCTCCTTGTTTCCTGTTAGAGATAGTCCAGGCAGGAACATGTTCCTCCGATTCTGTTGATTTTTCCACAAAACCCTTTCAAAGGTTTTTCAGCCTGGATAACAAAGAACTTCATATTCAGCACAATCCAAACAATGTTTGTCCCTGAATTTTCAGTTTGCCTGGCTGAACTGTACACTGAGGTATAATCCCTCTAATATGGTATGAAACTCTTAGAACAAGACCAGCTTTGTGGCCACCCCAGCATCTAGTCACGGAAGAATGTTCACACTCTACCTGAAATGGACAGTATCAGTTATTCTTTTCTACTTGCCTCCAGAGACTGTAATTTGCCCCCTGTGCATCTGCATGGAGATGGATGTGGTTTAGTCTTCAACAAGGTCTGAATAGAACCTTTTCCCTTAGCAAAAACCCGGATCAGCTGTATTTAGAAATATGTGGATGAATCACTCTAAGGGCTGTATAAACAAAAGCATTCCTCTTGCAGATTTGAGCCAGGACAACTTAGTAACATATCTTTATAGGAATTTAAATCTTCAGTTATTTCTGGAATTCTTACAGCACTGCCAATTAAATTCACAATTCAATAAATAGTGAATTGTGTCTATTAATTAAAGGATACAGGTCACTTGCTTTGCATCCACAGTCTAAAGAGTTGCATAAAAACATTTGCTTTGGATGTCTTTTCAAAGCTTGTTTTGTAAGATAAGTGATCAAATGTTAACAAATGTGAATGGCATTTTGAAACAAAATTTAAGACAAGAAAATAAACTGTTTTTTAAAAAATAATAGAAGGCCTGGTCATAGAAAGGAATGTTCCTAGTTTAACTAAAGACAGTAATTAAAATAAAGAGCCCAAATCCTAGCAATAGAAAACCATTATTTCACCATTCCTTTTGGAGTGGGCAAGATAAGACAGAGATACCTACTTTTTGCAGATGAGAACCATAATGTGCAAGGCAGCTGTATACATTTTCAAAATTCAAATGGAGCCATCAGAGCCAAGGTGAACACCCAAAATTGCATGCAACCTCATCATGGGCTGAGCATGCCTGACTGTGCTATTTAAAATTCACAGTAGTGACAGAGACTCCTGGGAAAGAGGCCCTCAGTCTAACTAGAGGTAGGCACTCATTCCTACACTGCTGCCCACCAGTAGTCAATCCTGAGCACATCCTGGGACAGCATTCACTGCTTATTCACGTGACATCTTCCAAAACCACCAAGCAGAATAAAAGGCAAGAGGGGAAGGTGCATACATAAGCACACGTCTCCCTAAGAATGAGAGTAATGCTATCAAATTCTTTCCCATAAACTACTAAGAGCTACCTGAAGTTAGAGCTGCTATTAAATATGCACTGATTTGGGACCTAGAAATATGGATCAAACCTAACCTAACAGTAACCATGTATTTCATGTGATTTCAAAGACTGTGCAGGATGCCATTTTTGTCTTTACCACAAAAGTTACTGCTAATTTATTACAGATTACATGTTGATGTTTACGTGGCAGTATCTCTACTGACTTTGTTTCAAAGGGAGACTGAAATATCATCAGATTATCATCCATGCAGCCATGTAGTGGGCACCTGAAGACTGCAAATTATATTTCCCAAATGGCCCCTAAAAAGCAGGTACACTTTTGAGTGCCTGCATATACAAAGACATGGAGTGGCAGTGTTGGCATCTTCTGCCCTGCTATCTTGTCTCTCACTATAGCCAAAAGCAGAGGTCTCACAAAGAGCACAAGAACACAGCACTGCAGCTCAGAGAAGTCAGAGGGCAAGCTTGAAATTCACACTCTACAGCAAAGGTACGACAGGAGCCCATGGGGACAAATCCAGTTGGTGTCCTTCTGGAAGGATGCAATCAGAGAGCACACTGGCTGTAGCACAGGGCACAGGTCAGCCTCCAGGCAGGAGTTTGTAGCCCATACTGAGTCCCATGGTGCCAGAGCTAGAAACATAAATGAAACATAAACCACCAAAAAGTAGATGGTTTTAAGTTATCCATTCTAACATCACATTTTTAAGACAGAGAAAACCAATAAATTTATTTTAAAATTAAATTATTACTTTAGATTCTTTTAAATTCTTCAGGATTTTTTTCTGAGTTTAATGAGCCTAGTAGTGCTTTTATAGAGCAAGTGTTTAACATGTGTTGACCATACAACCAGCAGGACAAGTTCCACTGGAGAAAATTATTAAAGGTTCTATAAATCAGAAGAGAATTTACAATGTTCTTCTCTAATTGCTGGGAATAGTTTGAATGCAAGAGGAGAACAAAAATATATTAAAATTAAAAGCATATTTTAATATATTGTAAACAAAAATCTGCTGTATTATTGTAGTGAGATCAATTGACTACTTCACTCTATTCAGTATCATGGGAGTCCTAAATTCAGATGCTATATGTGGTAGTTACGTGGTGCTTTCTGCAAGCTGATTGAGACAATTGTTTCGGTAAAAAAGAACAGTAAAATAAGAAAGACCCTCTCACAGCACACTTGCACAACCTTTAATGTAGACATCAGAAAAAAAATTACCAGACTTCCTGCAGCCTCTCAGAAACACTTTCTTATCAGAATGTATGTAAAAGACATGTAAAGGAGAAGACTGCTGAGATTTCAAGAGATTCATGAAGAATGTTTCTTCTAATGTCAAAATAAACTACAAAATAAATGCATACATGAGGATTAAAATTCTACTGAGGCAGCACAGCATAACTGGAATAGGTACAACTGCCCATTTAAAGTAATTGTTGTTGTTGCATTGGCACCTGAAAGCTTAATCAGAAATTAAACCCTAACCTCCAGATAAGCCTGTTTGCAATATGAGCAAATACATCTGTGGCTTCAGGCTAGGAGCGAGGTGGAGAAATAAACCCCATGTGCTTGCAGGTGTTAAAAATCAAAATAACATTCAATGTTCAACACATTTGTTTGGAAATCCATCATGAGCCTAAATTTCACATTTTTTACAGGTTAATTTATTACTTATTTTGCAATCACTTTGCTGCATGCCACACGCAGCATTCTGTGAAATAAGCTAACTAATTACAAAGTCCTGAACTAGACTTGTACCTATGTTCAGTACAAAATAAACTTCCTCCTGTTCTGCTCACTTTAAAACAAGATTTGGAAAAAAGTGATGAGATACAGCGAATTTGGATTTCGGCAAGACACCAGAGGACTTTCAAGCATACATCTAGTGCTTCCAGATGCGAAGGTTTAAAGCTTGTCCAGTTTTTGAGATATCTTAATTATGTCACCAGTGTCCTTAGAGGTCACTCTGTACACTGCAAAAACACTGCCTAGTGGAACATGGCTGGCAGGTTGTATTCAAAAGGAAGTTGAATATGAGGTCAAAGTGGGTGTTGGAGATCAGGATCCGGCTGTGACATAAATGTATGTGGAGCTTACGCAATGCTCATGTTCTCCTGACTCTTGTCTGCCTCTGACCAGTGCTATCAGTTGAGTCTGTTCATAACAAACATTTGTTTGGTTTGGAAAGGCTAATGAATCTTCCTTAAACTCCTCTGTCTGCTGCTCCCTCCTGTCCCTTGTGCTAGTGCCAAAGCTTCAGAACTACACTGGCCACTCAGATACCAGGATGATGACAAGTAATCTTCAAAAATAGGAGGAGGATGTTGGAAGCACAAGCAAAACTTATCAGCTGCGACATGGCAAAGATGATAGTCTGAGTGACGTGGCTCTAGAGGATGCAGACATCATGAGGTAGCTGCACCAAAACCTCTGTATCAGACAGGGCGGAGAGGAGCAAGCTGATCAGGGAAAGGAAAATGCCTTGTGACTTGGCAACTGCACTTCATAACATTTATGCTCTGAACTGTCTGCCCGTTTGCCAAAAATCCATCTAAGAAAAAACCCACACTGGCTATTCTCCCTTCATGATGATCAGTCCTCTGACAGATATCTGTTGTGGGGAGAAAGATGGCTGGTGGAATGTGAGAGCCATTTAAGGAGTGAATTGTACAAAGAATACACATGGGGAAAAGCAAATGGAAATTGTGCTGTGAGCATGGGGATGCACTGGTCCCTACCAGTCCTGTGTCTAAAGCAGCAGAGGTCAAAGCCCTGTTCATATTGCAGTGCTTCGTTTGCATAAAACTCAAGCTACTTTACAACCATTAGAAGATGTTAGTGCAGTGACTAAACCTGCAATGAGTGGGGTTGCCTTTTAGGAAACAGGAATGATTCTCCAGGTGTATTTATCATTTTACCTGCCATATTTTCTCTGTTCAAATGTTCTGTCAGACAAAGCATCTGAGAATGTCTGGTGGTACTGTTTGAGGGTGTGTAGGTTAATGTGGGTTACTGTGCCAGCTTAAAAGCCAAAGCTATTAAAGGAATAAAGTCTGTATATTGTGCAGAAGAACAGGGTAGTTCATTTAGAGAAATATCTGTTGAATCTGGAATTTTTTTGCCTTACGATGCACCAATCTTTCCTTCAGTTATGAAACAACTGAATAGATGTGATCATGTAATTCTAAATTTCCCTTTTTCTTCTTTTTATTTAAATTTTTTTATGGAAAGTTGTTGGCACAGCTTTTCAGACTGCAATGCATATCATCACTAATGAGCACAACTGCAGTGAGTTGTAAATAAAGAATCACATTTAGGACATAAATGTAAACAGACTCGATCTTCCTTCCTCCTTCAAAACCACAAAGTATGGCTGGACCCCAAAGCCACTGCCATTTCCATTGATTCATCTGCAAGTGGCTTTGTGTGGATGGCATCAACACAACAGGGCTGGACAGGGATGAAAGCGTGTATATTAAAAGAAGTGGATGCTCTCAGCTCCTTGCAAATTGGAGTGGGCATGCTGTTTGGCTAACAATTTTTTCTCCCAAGGCATATTAAACCCTCAGGTTTTTTTAAAGCCTTTTCCTTATGTTTATCTGTCATGTCAGTGACACCCCTCCCTTAGCTGTGGCAATGGAGCCATACCTTTTCCAACACTGCAGGGTTCTTTTACAATCTCCAAAAGATGCTTTTTTTTTGCCATACCAGATTGACAAAGGAGCTGGTGCTTTGTTCAACTTTCTTGCTGCTTATGGGAGATAGAATTGGGTTACTGCAAAAGTACCTCCACAGTAATGTTATGCATTTCAACATGTTTGCTTGTTACAGCTCGCAGGCAATGTTCAGAGTTATCATCATATGGAGAACTGACATTGTAATACATCATCATCAACAAAGGGAATAGACTACATGGATCCTTATGTAAACTGGTTATAGGGGACAAAAACTACAAATAAAAGGATAGAGAGAAGGCTTTGGACTGAGGATCCTTGGACAGAAAACCAAGTGAATCAGCACTGATGTGCCAAAACATTGAATGTTGTTTTAACAAATTGTTTTGAACATCCAAATAGAGACTTCTATTTAATTTAGAAAGGCTGAATTTTCAGTGTTTAAAATAAAATACTGTTGCAAACCTAGGACTTAAAGCAGCGCCTGAAACCAGGCTCTTCTATTCTTCCTATAAATTCAAAGGGCAATATTCTCAGGTGTGAAAAAGTAATGGTTTTAACAAGCTCTAATCTGATCCTTTTGTGTACTTAATTGCATAGCTTCTGGCACGACACTATTCAGTGCTTTAACAAGACAGTTGGCAGTATTTCATAAAACAATGTAATCGAAGAAAATCTGATCATTTCCTGTTTGCTAGCAATGGATGGTTTCACTTAAAGTTGTTTAGCAAATGCTTAGTTTCATCTTGTAGCTATAAAGTAAAAATCAATACAGACTACTTTTTAAATGTAACTGATGCTGTGTTTGCCATTGGCAACAGCTTGCACATTCTGCATCAGAACGTTTCAGAGTATTCATGTTACGGCTAAGCTTTTCAGTATATATTCTTACAGGTTTGAAGTGGGTTTTTTACTTTATTTCTAAGTAGGATAAAAATTCAATTGTTTTACAACTGTAAGAAGGTAGGTAAAACATTCTCCATTTTTAAAATATTCTTTCATATAAAAGTATGGGTTTGATATTTTCTTCTGATGTTCACTTTCATTATCAATGTCTAGATATAGCGAAAAAGCATCAATATACTTCTGTAATCCTTTACGTTTTTCTGAAGGATTTAATTTTAAATAATAAATGTAATTATTTACAATTAAATGAAAAATATTAACTTAGCTTTTTGTATTGACACTACTTAATTTGAAACTGAGATCTTTTTTGGACAAGGAAAAAAATATCCTGAAGGGTACTGCAGGGTAAAGCATTCAAGGCATACTTCCTTTTTATGCTGAGGAACTTGGAACTAGTTGCAAGAAAAGAAAGCTGTATTATTTCATTCATTTTCAACAAGAGACAAAAATTAAAGCAAGTAATGTAAGTGGAAATACAGGCAGCAACAGTCCCATGCAGCCTGGGTAAGATACTGGAGGTCTACCACAGACTGCCAGCCCAGATTCAGCACTGCGACATAAATGATGCAAGTCCCTGGTACAACATTGCTCCAGCTGACAGTGGCCACCAGCCCAGAGTCTGAGACTTCAGTGTGCACCATAAAATTTACCTACTGCCCACCTCCTCGTTCAGGTTTTTTCATAACTGCTTTGACACATCCATGTTGCTAAATTGTGTGACTCTCTTTGGTGGCTCATTTTCAAGTCTACAGCATCCAAGTGTCTCAATTTACAAGAGAAGAAGATCATGTTGCTAATGTAATCTCACTAGCACTTAACTCATATTACAGGAAACTTAGGAGACTTTGCTCAAGATTGTTAAAAAAGGGTAGGTAGATTATACTCCCTTTTTAAACACATTTCATGGGAAAGGCTAGCTTCATTCTGCAGGTAGACATTGCTGTTAGTTAAAAATTTGTGTAAATAATGTTTTAACTAAACTGTTCCTAAGTAATTGCACACAAATAAGCACCTTGGGCCTAAAAGGAAATGTAGGTGCCAAAATTTTCATAAGTGATCTGCACTCATCATAAAATGGTCGAGCTTTTGCTCTTGCTGACCTGCTGCTGCTTCACCTCATTATGGATACTTGAACATCCCTGAAAATGAGGCTGCATTTATCCAGATAGGTGAGTAGAAATTAGTCACTCAAACTGACAAATCTTAGTCCTAATAATCAGGGTCCTTTCACCACCTACTAAACCACTCCTAAAATTGCATTTACCAGTATTTTATAATTTACTGTTATATAATTAGAAGGATGAGTTTTCATTTAAGCTTGAGTCTTGTATGTATCAAAATCACACTAAAACCTTCTGGCAGACTGAAGCCTAACCAAAGAGCACTGTACTTTCTTCACACAGGAAAGCATCATGAACTATAAAAATCCATAAAAGGGGCTTATTTAGAGAATAATGATATTAGAATTGGTATACTGACACTAAGATGTGAGTGAAAATACCCAGATGTTTCCAGTGCATAGTCAGAATTAAAATACTGGAGGCATCTTCCTCCAGAAAGTCACAGCTGTAAGTTGTTTTAGATCTTGGAGGCATGAACTGAAATTCATCCATTAACATCTAAAGAAAATGTTAACATTTTTTAAAATGTTCCAGCTAACTTAACATGTGTTACTTATCTGTTTCTCTTCCATGAACCTCATTCTGTGAGTGCTGAGATCCACATCTCAACCATTGGAACCAAAACCCTTCAACAACTGTTCCATCGCAAGCTCTTTTCCACAATTGCACACTTTATTTTACCTAGGGACATAAAAGGGCTTGGAAAGTCCTGGCTCTTAAAGAACTGCAGCAATGATCAGATACAAGCATGCTCTCAGCTACCAGATAGGGTGTTAAAACAACTGAAAAAAGGTTGAGTTTTCCTCTACCACCATTAACTTAAAAAACCACAGCTCCCATTCTTGAAGACTGCAGGTGTAAATTCCCAACCAGCTGACACCATGAAGCATAAAAGTTACTTCACACTGATCTATCCTAATAGATACATAGAAAAAAACATACATAGTGGAAATTAATTTTTCTACTCTATTTAAGAGAAATATTCTGCACCATCAGAGTTGTCCAAACATCCAGGGGTGTGGGACAAGCCAGCTGACGGAGATACAGAACTTGAGAAAGTGAGCAAAAGCAGCAGGGTAAGTGCCCACATAACAAAAGTATTCTGCTAAAGAACTTATGAGAGGCTTGAACTTTTGGGGGAGTCAAAAGCCAGTAGTGGTTGTGTTTTAGAGGCAGATCTTATCAGGACATTAGATAGTGTTTAAGGAGAAGGGCTGGGCTAGTGGTTAAGTGCTATGAAAAGATCTAGGTGAGGTTAAGATGTGGAATAAACTTTTGGAAAACTACTAGCCAATAATTTGTTATCCCAGGCAATAGTGAGGAAATCCTACAAAACCTGCCTCTCAGGTACTGAGACCATAGGGACTATGGCAGCACTAGTACTGCATGAAGTGCATATGTGATACTGATTTTTATTTCCTTACTCCCAGTCAAATCCCTTACACCATTCTTTATACATAAACCCACATGCAATCCTAGCAAAACCAGGATATATTTATACAATTCAGAAATCTTTGTCTGAAGATACCCCAGAGATCAACTGGAACTTTGAAAAGTATAGCTCTCTCTATACACTTCAACGTAAATAAACCTCGCCTTGCTTGATTAACAACAATTAGGTTGTGCAATCATTTGGCTCCACAGCTTTTGAAGGATGCTGCGCAATGTGAGGAGCAGGATGATTTTGAGCTCTAACTGATCAAATTAAGGAACATCATTTGCCGTTACAAGAGCACCTTCTACTGTCTGTGTAATGACACTGTGTTAGGAATGCTAAATCTTAAAAGACTAGTCCCTCTGAACCTTCAGTCTCATCAGTGCCTTCCTACGAACTTTTAAAGGATGATCTCATGTATAATGTGGCAAAGGAAATTATGTAGATTTCAGAGTACTTGTATTTTTAGAAATGAAGATTCTTCAAGCTTCAGTTCAAAATCCTATATATTTCCACGCATATACTCTATGGTGCTTTCCCCACTTTTAATAGACTGTACTTACATTGAATTTCTAGGTCCTGTTTCAGTTCATCAAGTACGACTGTTAGTACTATTTCCAATTTTATTGGAGTGGGGTATCACATAGCTCACAAACCACCTATTAATAAAGCAGTAATTTTAATTACAGTGTGTTTCCAATATTTAGGCATTGGAATTTTATGTCCTCAGGAACAACTGTGTCCTGCCAAACTATGTGCTAAAGGAACTCTAAACACTGCTTAGCAAAATGCTACTACAACCATCAGATACATTTAGCCATTACAGATTTATCTGCCAGGGAATACTAGAGCTTTTCCTTTTTTCCCCTTCCTTTTTTTTGTCCTGTATGCTCTTGATAAATCTGTCCAAGTGAATACTGAGTATCCTCACCCAAATATCTCTTTCAAAGGAAAAATATCCATTCATGAGCTGCATGTTAACTATTACATTAAGCAATTAAATTGCAATATGACACCAAAAAGAAGCTCTGACCTTAATAAACCTCATAGACACTAAGAGGGATGAGTCAGCAATTGAATGCAAAACAATAGGCTACAGAAATCATCCATTAAATCATTCAGTGGTGACAATCTTTTGTGCCTTGCAAAAGACTTGCGTACAACATATTATTTTCCAGGCTTTACATTAGTTACCTTTTTCTCCACTAATATCAGGAACCTTTGCCACAAAAAGACAGTGTACTGCAGACACTTGTTCTTAGTTAACATGCTTGCTGTTCTCTCAATCACCAAATGATTACCATTAGGTAAAAGAGAGACTGTATCCTCTTCAAAATTTGTTCAAGTTTTCCATTGTACTTCATAACTCCCTTCAATTTCATCCTGATGTACTTCCACCTCTGCTCTTGACATTTCCTCTGCAAGATCACTCACGTACACACACACAAAGCATTTTTCTCCAACTACCCCTGCATTTCCCTTGTAATCTGTTCCTTCAGTGTTCACTCACCCGTACAGTGTGGCATCTTCCCAGGGGAGGTGGTTTCACCTCACAGAGACCTTAGGGGATGACTTGCTTAATCTGCACAGTCTGAGATGCTTTTTGAAGGGGACTGGAGGGAACTGCCAGCCAACATTACTGCAGCAGTGGTAGGAAGAAGAGGATGCTGACATCTAGTAGAAGGGTTCAGCATCCTCAATCAGTAGAAGACTTTATGGGCCATCTCTTGAGGATAGATGTCCACTTACAGGAAATAATACTTTTAAAGACACTGATTTTCAAATGTTTCTTAAAAAAATCCACTCAATTTCAGATCTCTCTCTCTGCCAGTTATATGTAGATTACCTTCTCCTTTTTTAAGGATAAATCTAAGGGATTTTGAAAAATCTAACTCAGCACTTTGTTCCAAATGGTTCCTATTTCAGACATGCTATGCAAAAAACAGCCTGCACAAAAACACAAAGAGCTTAAAAACTAGTATGTATGTCCACCTGAAAACAAGTAAAGAAATGAGATTTTTGTTCTTTTAGAAAACCAGCCTGGGACTCACACTGCAATACATCTATCTGAATCCGGTTTTATTCTGTCATCTTTGAAGTTAAGGCTTCCAGAAGCTGTTCCATGAAATTCTCTCTAACAATGTGCTTAAGTGCTTGGAGTTTATTGTATTGTTCAATTAGGATGCAACAAGATATCCTTGTGTATATACTACTGTCATCTCTTTGTGTAACAGTGCCCCAGCACACCTAAGACCTAAGAAAGGCTAACAAAATAATTTTCAGACATGAACACTCAGCAGAAATCCTAGCACCTAGTTTTTGCGCAATATTTTCCCTAATCAAAACTCAGCCCAGTTTAGCCCTTCTCTCTTTTCTAAGAGTGTCTGGATAATATCAAATGCTTGCAGTTAGGCTAATTCTGCTTTTGTGTGAGTGAATTCATTTTGACATCATGCTAGACTTGGCATCAGTTTTGGGTACGTACCATGGGGGACAGGTGGAATTGCAATAATAACTCTTGTCTCCTTGGTTTTGTTATAAAGGTAACCTGTGGAATCCAAGCAGCTGAAGCAAAAGTGTGCTGAGGTAAGTTGCATTTTATAGAGACTGAACTTTTTAATTATCAATTGTATATCTTAAATTCTATAGACATAACTAGTATTACCACTTTTTACATTGTGAATCATAAAGAATAGTGATTTCTTTTACAATACTCATTTCCTTTGCCAGCTTCTAAAATTATATTGTAAGAGCCCGGATCTAACAAGGATTTTATAGAACAATTGTGGAATAAAAAATTTGAGGAATTACCGCAGTTTGTTTATTTCTTTAAAATGAACTGCAGTATAAAACCTAGTTACACTGCACTTAAAATATTTCCCCATATGCTCTTAATAAGTAGTGTTTCCGCACTACACTGCTATGAAATGGATGAAGGTGGCCATCTGGGGCCATTTCTCACACAAAGGGAAATGGTTGAATAATTTCATTATTTAATACAACTGCTGTAATTAGCCAAAACGTAACATAGTCATATAATTACTCCAAATATAGACTTTCTGAGACCTCAAGGAGCTTGGCTGGCTGTTTGTAAAAATAGTTTCACTCCCCGGTCCCACAAGCAGTTCAACAATACAGGCTAGCGGCTGCTCCGCTCGGTCTATTTTTGCCCCTGTGTGTTTGTGCATTGTGTGTTGACAACCGTAGCATGTTTGTACTACAGACTGTGCTTTGAATGAGGGCTTAAATCTGTTCAGGCTTTCTAATGTGAAAGGAATGTTGGCATGGCTAGAGAGAAAAAGAAACCCTTTTAGAAATCTTCCTGCATGAAGAAACTTTTTCTCTGTAGTAAATGTGATGTGAATAGAACAGAAGGACTAATTGTTTTCCTCTTCTTCTGACACATATGTTGTAAATTGGGTGTGACCATATTTAACTGCAGAATCTATTCAAATTGGTAGCAAATAATTAAGCACTAAATAATAGTTTTATTTGGGAAAGAAATTTTGTACAGCCCTTGCAGTAGATTTCAACACATACTCCTCGAGTGGAACACTTTCTCAGAGATATGCCTTAAAAGACACAATATACATATATACACACACTGAGCAGACAATTCAAAGGTAGGTACCCTAAGAGGGGAGGTGCCCCATAGACATGATAACAATCTTCCACTGCAGGTTACTGCAAGGAGTAATCTTTTTTCTCAGACAACATGGAGTCACAGGCTTGAACAGAAATGAAAGCTGTTTAGGACAGGCATTTGGAAAAGTCCTTTCTAATTTTAAGGAAAATGTAGGTGTAGTAGATTGCTTAGAAAACTATGGAGCCTGCATCATGGGTATCTTTAAGGACATATCACAAAGGTATCTCTCAGGAATGACCACAGTGCTATTGATCCTGTCTTGGATGGGGGGATGGACTGCCTAATCCCCTCCAGTGGATGGAAGTGGACATAATTGTACATTTAAGCATCTTTTCTATTTCCTCACCAGAAAACAGGTCAGAGAAGACCGCTGTATATGCCCTAACTCTACAGGCCTGCCCGTGACCTTCTGTGATTCTGTGACTCATCTATGTCAAGTGCTCTACATAGCTTTGAATCTGCTCAGCAGGATGTGTAGCTCTCCCTCACAACTCTCTCCACCCTTCACGGCCCCTGTGCATCCTAATTTGCAAGTTGTCATCTAGACAGAGGCCAAAGCTGTTCTTCCCTGTGCCACAGTGGTGATGGATCATCAGGAGGGGAAGGCTGAGGCCCCTATTCTGGATGCTGCTTAGGCCTTTGGCAGGTAATTTTGGGCAAGAGGAGCTAGTCAGAAAGTGAAATAGTTCCTTCCATCCCCTGTACGTACTGGAAGACAAGGCAGTGTATCAGGAATATCCCTACACATCTGCTGCCTTCTTATGCTCTTGTCTAGGCATCTGCTCTTGTCCACAGCTGGAGACAGAGATTCGATCCAGGGAGTTAACATTGCCTTCAAGCAAGGCCAGAGCCATCTTACCAGGCAGTTGTGCCATGCTGCTACCATCCAGACTGAGGCATGGACTTATGTACTCCAGGGGTGGCAGTGAACACCACGGGCTGCCTCCCCACGTGCCAACATGCAGCTACCTGCCGTGCCCACATGCCAATCTCACTACCATGATGGAGCAGACAGCATGGTCAGGCACAGTGCTCCACAGGCAGCAGCTCTTCTCTACCCACACCACTCACTGGGAAGATTCTCCTTGGCAGATCCCATCTGTGGGATGCCTGCTGAAAACGGGAAGTGATGTAATCCTGAGCACAGGCTGCTGAGCTCCTGTAAACCTTCCATCCCTCAAAGTCAAGGGACAAGCTCAGTGCCATGCTGGCTCTCCACAGCAGAGAACATGCAAGGACAGGTTTGTGCCCCTGCTGCGCATGGCACTAAAGGTGAGCAACCAGGTAATTTCTGCTGTTGGGAGGAGGAGAAGAGAGTTGCCACAACTGGCTGCTCCTCCTCAGCCAATAACTACCAGATACTAGGAAACTCTTCAGACTGAGCTTGCCTCTCATATGCCTGGGGACAGGATCTGCACTGTGGATCTGCTGGGCATAACACTGTTCCCCTGGCCATCACCCACCACGTTCAGGATGAGGAGGAGACCCCTAAGCAGCAGATGTCTGTGGTACAGGCTCAGACCCCCGGAAGGGAGCCTTTGATGTAGGCAGTGGCCACATAGAAATGTTCTCCTGTAGCCCACATCTTCAGAGGGACTAGAGCTAGGCTTGCCATTATAGATCCCTTCTGCAGAGCTATGAGCCAAAGATTCCAACTCCTCCATAATCCTCACACACTTCCCTCCCACTCCATCAGCTTTGCAGATGAAGAGTACAAAAAGCTGTACTTCTACCAGGGGCACTGGCAGAGGATAGTGGAGGATGTGAGTGGGAGGGTGCAGGGATCTGGAGGATCTCTCAGAGAGACTCAGCCTATACCTCAACTCACAGTATCCCCATCAAAGCCTGGCATGCAGCTGATGAGGAGCTTCCAGTTTAGTTTCCTTAAAGTGATGCCCATTCACACATACTGAAACAACTCCATGTGTTGGATCAATGCGTTGTAAACCAGAGGCAAACAGTTCATTTTAAAACCCCTCTACAGCTCCAGAATAAAGTGGTAGCGTAGAAGCAGCCTTAATGCATAAATGTCAGGTGAGATTCTCTTTTATTCCTTTGAGTCTTGTTTCCTATTGTATTTTTGCTTTTTCTTTCTATGAATTCCTCACAGCAAAACATTGTATGCAAGATGATAACCTAGATAATATGAAACTCATCTGCACTGTTTTGGAGCAGGCTGTCAGAAGCTGTTAAACATCATCATTAACAATGAAGAAAAACTATCAATGTGAAGATCTCCTGACAAACTGTTTTTATTGCAGAGATATCCATTACTTTTATGGCAGGTTTTTGGTGGTTTTAGAGTATATTGATTTAGTGCATCATCTTCTTCCTTTACATGCACAGTACACATTTTAACTACACTAAAATAAAATTACAATTCTAAAGTGAGACATTCAAAAGTTGAGGAATACAACATTTAAATTCACCTAGACAATTGTAATTCAATCCCTTTGTTAGTTTATTACAAAGCAGCTATTGTGTCTTCTGAATAATTTTCCTTCAGCATGCTTTTAAACGAAAATCATGAAATTGCTCCCATTAATACATAATTATGCATAACAATCCTTTAAGCAAGGATTTGCAGGGACTTTGGAAAATATCAGCTGTCACTAAGATACTTCTGTCAGTACCAAATGTACACATCATATATTTAGTAACCTAAACTCTTCATTAATATAGTCCTTTTCTGCCAGGTGGAAAGAAATAAATCTCTGTTGAGATACCAAAACTGTACATTTACTTGTCTGTCTAAATGGCTCACCATTTCCAGAAGTCTTTTCAAGCTAGCTGCTGTCAACCAGTAACCAAATATTTGAGGACATTTGCATCAGGTATGGGATTTTGAGACGGTGCTGGAAAAGGACTGAAAGGGTGATAAGCCATGCATAATTTTTTACTTTTAGTTAAATCATTAATGTTTATTACCTGTATTGCTGATGTTTCTAAAAATATCACTCATATTCCAGTGTTAGTGTGACATTAGACAAAATACTTGAAAAAATAATTTTTAGATAAATTTCATGTTAGTGAAAAAAAAAATTTCAGCTCATGTTATGGTTTGACCAAAACAATGAAGTTCTATTACTTGCACATTTCTTATTAAGTTATTTTAGTCTCCCTGAAAATAAGTAAAAATCTGCATCTCATCTGGTAATCCAAGATGTACATCAAGCTGCTTCCTTGTATATTACAATGGTGTTCCAGGCTATTTGAGATGGAGAATGCCTATTCCTTCATTGTTCACCCCCTCGCTCTTCTCTTCCCGGCAGCCAGGTTGGTTGATCCCCGGAAATTTTCAACATCTTGTCTGTTGTTATGGCAATCAACTACCCACTCCAGCATCCACCACTGTCCCTGGAAAACAAGCCCTTAGATGAATTCAGCTGTTTTTCTCAACATCTTGCTGTCATCTGAAGATTTCCTGTGGGACGAGGCCTGAGGGGCAAAGCTCCTGGTACTGCCCGGCTAATTAGCGGGGGCAGGGAACTGCTTGAGCTCGTGGGCCATAAACCATGGGAAANGCCGGCCTGAACTCCCTCCGGGATAGAGAGGTGAGCGCTGTGGGAAACATGGGGAAAAAAGCTTCTTCCCCGGAAAGAGACGTTTATGGACTTATGAAAAGTCTTCTTAAAAAGCATGGGAAAAGTATTCCCGAGCAAGACCTTAAAGCAATGCTTAAATGGGTGCAGGTGAAAATACCCACTGTAACTGTATCTAGTATTTTTACACGGGAACTCTGGGATGACGTGGGAGTGAAATTATGGGACGCGGCAACGACAGGAAATGCTGACGCTCAGCATATGCTCCCATGGTGGAGAAATATTTTTGAGACTCTAAAAGCTCAGGAGGGAGGAGTAGAAGCCAAAGAAGGGAGAGAGGCAGAAGCCCCAGCGGCACCTCCTTTGCCACCTTCTGAGCCACTGTGTCCCCGACCTTTAAGCGCATATGCTGCTATTATTATATCCCCGGAGGATAACCCTTTCGAT
>VYZX01001653.1:14102-26598 GCA_013401335.1 Brachypteracias leptosomus | reverse complement strand
GTCGAACCGCCATGTCCGCTGCTGTCGCCACTGAGACAGGCACCGCTACCACTCCAGCGANTGATCAGGACGAGATTCCACTTAGCACACACGCTTTTTCCAGCCGTCGGGGCAATGGCTGCTTCGGTCGGCTTTCCCGCTACCTTCTCCTTCCAGCTCTCTTCACCGCTTCTGTGAAGCAACAGCAAGAAGGTCCCTGTTCAGGCGCCACTTGAGGGAGATCAATGGACAACATGTACACAGACTAATGTAATCCAAGCATTGCCACTTATTCGCCCGAATCTCGCTCGTTATATACCCCCCAGCGCTGACCACGCGCCGGAAGCACAACTCTGATTGGTACAATAAACTCTGCCACGCGCTAAACAACATCTCCTGATTGGCCAGGCACTGCTGTCAAGGCGCCTCCCTTAGTTCCTCCTTCTGCCTCCTTTTCCTTGCTGCGTCACTGCCACTGCACATGCTGCACTTGGCCATCCTTATGTGTCCTTGTTTACGTGCTGCACGTAGCCGTCCTTATGTGTCCTTGTTTACGTGCTGCACGTGGCCGTCCTTATGTGTCCTTGCTGGAGCCACTGAGTCTGGATTTGCTCACATGTCCATTCTTATGGAGATACCACTCCACAGATAGTCATTTTAGGTAATCATTTCTGGGATGCAACATGGTTTGCACTAATGGAAACAAACATAGAACTGAATTGAGTCTTGTCATTTAGTATAACTGCGTTGGATGGGTTATTCACTTGCTTTATCCAATGCAGTTATTTGGTGATGCAATGCAATATTGTCTATAAACTTCCATACAAGGAAATGCCCTGTATTGGAGAAAGAAGAAAGATTCCCATCATAAGACACAGGCACAAAGAGTGGGAGATATTCTGTTCAGGTCTAGCAAAGACACTGCTATTGTTTTGCATTACTGACCTGAGTACTAAGGACCGGAGTCACAGAGCAAAAGCATTGCTTTTGTCATTGGTGACAGAACAGAGTTTATATTCTTTCTTGTTTTCCTGATACTTGGAGAAAAGCTAAAATTAGTGTGAGGTAGATAGTTTTCTTCTGTTTTGCTTTTGTGTTCAAAAGTTCCTTAAATATATAATCATGATAAACCAGCTACCATTTTTTTGTCAGATTTTTGCCTCTGTGAGGAAGCAGGCTGCAGAAAACTGACTGCATACAGAGTATTCAGCTAAGAGAGTAAGAAAATGCTTGCAGGGAGAGAATTTGTATAGTGTCATTTTGGGAAGGCTGTGCTCCTACCAAAAAAACCCAATTTCACAAAACTAAAATGTGAGAATTTGAGCAAGATAAGCTTTTTAATCTTAGTCAGCTAATGTGTAGGAAAAAGGACAGAAAGCTGATGGTATTTAGCAGTCCCTATGGAGGGGCAGCATGCATCCAGTGTACAAATTCATAACAGGAAGATAAGTAAACTCTGTCTTCCAGTAATATTTTAAGATACCAGTGCATACTGCAATATCCTGATAGCTGCTATGATCTGGACCCCCAGTTCCTTGGAGTAGAGTTCATGCTTACTGTAGCCAGTTTTCCTCTATGGGACTTGGGATCTTTCCACTTCTCCCTTGGTGTACACATTACCTACTGCCACTGCAGCATTTGGATGAGGTGCATGAAGGCAGCACTTCCATTCTGATCAAATTTTCTGTCACTGTCATTTACATTCTGCTGTCAGTGGTGGGATGAAACTCCAGTAAAAATCAAATGTCTTGCTTTTTCTTTGTAATAGAATGTAACTAAAATAAAGGACCATTTATAAAAATGAATCTTTTGACTATTTGTTCCAGGTCACCTTATTCTCGTGCCTTGTTTTTTTTTTTCTTTGTAAAGTATGCACTGCCTGGCTAAAATTAAATGAAAGATTTTTTTTAACTCCTTGACTTACAGTCTGTGGAAAATAATTTCTATTTAGGAGGGCAGAAAGGTGCACCTAGTGTGGTTCACTAGGATGATGATGCTTACGCTTTCCCTTCTGTTCTAATACATCTAAAAGCTTTAACTGTATAACTCTAACTTGCTAAATTGAATGGAAATATTACTCAGTGTACTGAGTGCCACAAGTCTGAGCTAGGTTTTTAGGAAAATGTATTCCCTTTCATGGTGTGTGTTTGGAACTGCCTTTTTGGGATACTAACTCTTAATACCAAAGAAAAAATTCCATAGTAGGGAAAATAGCATGGAAAGAAAAATGGAAACTGGGAGCAGGATAGTATTGATAATGAATTTAAAAACATAGAAAAGAGAAGAAAAACATTAAGATTACTTATGAATAGGAAAGCTGTTCTCTAATCACAACTAAACAACTGATTTTATGTTTTCAAGGGATGAGTGTCATTCAGTAGAAGGAAAACTCTTCAGGTATGCAGAATAAAATCAGATGGAGGGGTTTTAATTTTCCAGATTTCAGAATTACATTAGAATTTCTGAGCCCTGCTTCTTTCTCTAATGCTTCTCCTACCTTTCTCTTTATTTTTATAGTGGAAGCTAGGTGACCCTTGTTACTTCTCACCTAGAGCATCTTTGTCTTCAAGTTCACATTTTAGTTTTGGCTTATTTTCAGATTCTAGGTGGGCAAAACCAAAGGAGATGAGGAAACCAGGTAGAAAAGCATTCCTGCCACTCATTTTTTTAAATAGCATAAGGACCTAAAGAAACCTCATGAAGTTCAACATTCCAAGTGCAAGGTCCTGCACCTGGGTTGGGGCAATCATAAATACAGGCTGAGGAAGGAGTGGATTGAGAGCAGCCCTGAGGAGAAATACTTGGGGGTGTTGGTTGATGAAAAGCTCAACATGAGCCAGCAATGAGCAAGTGCAGCCTAGAAAGCCAACTGTGTCCTGGGCTGCTGAAAGGAAGCATGGCCAGTAGGTCGAGGGAGGTGATTATGTCCCTCTACTCTAAAGGACACATGGAGTACTGCATCCAGCTCTGGAACTCCCAGCACAAGAAGGACATGGACCTGTGGAGAGAATCCAGCAGAGGGCCACGAAGATAATCAGAGGGCTGGAATATCTCTCCAACAAAGACAGCCTGAGAGAGCTGGGATTGTTCAGCCCAGAGAAGAGAAAACTCTGGGGACACCTTATTGCAGCCTTCCAATATCTGAACGGGGCCTTACAAGAAGACTGGAGAGGGACTTTTTACCAAGGTCTGTAGTGATAGGATGAGGGATAATGGCTTTAAACTGGAAAAGAGTCGATTTAGATTGGAAATTAGGAGGAAGATCTTCATTCTGAGGGTGTTGAGACACTGGAACAGGTTGCCCAGGGAAATTGAGGATACTCCATCCCTGTAGGTGTCCAAGGCCAGGCTGAACAGGGTTTTGAGCAACCTGTTTAGTGGGAGGTGTCCCTGTCATAACAGGGGGGTTGGAACTAGATGATCTCTGAGGTCCCTTCCAACCCAAACCATTCTATGATTCTATGATTCTATGAAATGAAGCGTCCATAGGCAAAGAAAGGGCTAACATTTCACAGGTCTAATGGCAGGACACAGAATGAAGACAGATAATGATTCAGGACAAAAAAAATTAAAAAATAAAAACTCATTTTGAAGAGGTAACTGTTGTATGGTAGAAAACATGTTAGGAAGGAGTAAAGTTTCTGAAAGCAGATATGTTGAGAGCCATCAAGTGTTCCAAGGCTATATGAGCATTAAAATATGGGTATTCCTGTGGGCAAATACTATTTCTGAAGTATTTGCAAGGACTAACAGAGGAAAAGGCAGAAAAAAGTGTGTCATGAGAGCTCCCCAATCTAATTGAGGCTCCACTGTATTCACTCCAAAAGAGATATATTTTTGTCTGAGAAGAGGCATAGTTGGGTGTGAAAGGGGGAAAAAGATGTGTTAGGAGAAATCTTTGGTGCTTGCTGTGGAGCCTCTTGCTGCTGGCAAAAATTACTGCTAATCTGTATACTGTAGTTTTATTTCATAGGCTTCAGCACCACAGTTCAAGATCTGATAGAATTCACATTGTTTGGGCTTTCCTTTTTCAATCAGAAACATGTTTAGCCTGATCCGCCATAACACTGACTCTCTAGATGTGGTGATGGATATCCAAAATTTTGCCCTCTCTCTCCTCAGTATTAACATGAAGTATCACTGGTACAGTCAGTAAATTTTCTCATAGTTCATAATGTTATAAATGACTGAATATACTTATTTATTCTTTCTCTGCATTGTTACCTAGATAAATTGTTGTGATAATTTAGGAGAAATACCTTGTAGTCATTCTTAGATTTACTTATTATTTTCACACTTGCAACCTTTGCAGCCTTCTCTTATCTTTCCCTGCTTTCAGGAATACTGACTATGCTCACACTATACTTATGAACATCAACCTCTGACCCTGTCAACTTTCTTTCTTGAGATGATAAAGTGAGATCTGATTGGAGTCACATTTACAAAAAACAAATTGAATTCCTGTCTCTTGATGCCTTTCTAGGATGCAGTCAGTAAATTCAAGGATCAGTGTAATAACAAGGGCATTGAATTTTCATGTGGCAGAAGTTAAACTTTTTTGTGTAATATATAATGAAGGTGGTTGGTTAGAAAATGCTTAAATCCATTTTCATCTTTAGTTACTGTCTTCAAGAATGAAATGTTTTAGTTTTACTTTAGAAATTAAGCATTAAAATCTTTATCTCTCTATCACAATAATTGTCATACATACTGTGGCAGGATAATGAAGCCTTGTGTGTTAAAACACATAAAACAGATTCTTCATTGTTCGTTCATGCATTCTGACATCTTGCATTCTTAAAGTAATACAGTCTTTGACTGAAAATACAGCATTGTTGTTAGAAGCCTTCCTAAAGACGTGTAAGATCATATATAAGCATTACATTATACGTAAGTTAAAAGAATCTTCTCTGTTCCTGGCTAGGGAAATTCCGAGATTTTGGCTACATGTGAGGTAAATAATGACTGAAGTACCACATTGTTATGCATGCAGTAGAAGCTCAAAATGTAATGTGTTTATTCTCTATATAATTATAATACTTAAATGTTACTCTGTAAGCTTATACACAGATTAATAATTATATTTTAATATGTAAATATATAAATGCAACATCATGTGGCAAATAATTATTTAATACCCTGAGAATGTATTTCAGATACACGCATCTAATCCACCAAAAAGATGTGTGCAGTAAGAGCCATGACATTGTGTACTCAAATTCCGTTCTGAATTAATTTATTCCAGTATTATAAAGTGCACTTAATGTCCTGATCTCATCTTTTATAATAACCGTGGTATGCAGCTGAACTGTTTGTTAAGGTAAAATCCAGTAGCTAATGTTTCTGGGGATAAGTTTCTCTATGATTTTCTCTGTATAACCTGGTTTTAGTCTCGATAACTTTAATTCGGTTATTCCAGCAAGATTTTTGCATTCAGAAACCTCACATTTCTGTTCTGGTTAACTCATTTAGTGAAACTTCATCAAACAGTTTTACAATCAAAAATGAAATCTCCAGTGCAAAGCTGGAAAGATTTTAATTACGATGTTACCCATTTTCATGGTTCTCCTTTACGCTTTCTGCAAATCACATCAGCCTCCTCATGGTACTGAAGTCATATCACTAAATGCAATATATCTGATTTTGTATCTGTCATTAAGAGACAGGTTTGGTTAGGCAACTGTGACTACTGGTTTTATACAGATCAGAGCTCTGTTGACGAAAATCTGGCTTGTAGGTTCACTTTTTCTTTGTTTTTTAGGATCTCTTATGTCTCAGTTTTAATGTTTCATGGATCTTTTGATTGAGAGGTAAAAAATTATTTTTCTAACTAAATGTTAATTAACAGGATTCAAAAACTTTCATTACGATTTTTGACTTAGGTTGGCAAGCACACACTATCCTACTCCTCCACCCATTGAGTATTTATTGTCTGTCTGAAAAAGTCATGGTCTACAATTGTAGATTACTTTGAGCTGGAAACAGGAAACAGCTGACCAGCTGCAGTATGAGGAGTGATATCACTTATAGCATGTTGTTTGCAGCAGCTATGGTTCCCTTTATGTCTCTTTTAGCCTGAAAGAGGACAGTGTGTGTCACCGACTTAACCACCCAAGCCACCTATCATTGTCATGTCGAGGACAATAGTGTAAATTTCAAAGAGAAGGAGAAAGGTGATATTTGAGCACAACCAATGAAGCCGGTTGTGAACAGTTTTGTTTTCATGTTACTAGACAGCATTCAAAATCTGTACCTTGGAAATATGACTTCTTGGCTGGCTACACTTCCATGCGTTTATTTGAGTAGTATCTCATGCATACTTCCTAAATATAACAAAAAATGGGCTCAGCAATTGTCTTAGTTCTTTTGTGTTTCCCATCATTATCAATGAAAGCAATCATGATTCTGATCTTCTATATTGCAAATATAAACAAAATCTGACAAAATTGTAAGTAAACCCTTTAGTGCTGGAAGCCAATAGAGTGGAGCAAAAATTAATTTTATGCATGAAAAATCTCATAAAAGAAATTTACATCAGAGCACATGATATATGTAGTTCATCACTTTGTCATTGCAGTCACTCAGTCTGGTCTGTTCATGCTCCTTATGTAAGTCATGGTCTTCTATATGGGATCTGTGTTGGTCTACCTAGACAACACAAAGGCCAATGGATTCTGAGAGAAAAATGCCCTGCTTTTCTCGTATGTGTTAAGAATCTTAATACACATAGCTGAAACAGCATAATTTTCTGAAATGTTTTTTTCTCTGATGTGTAACAATGTCACCTAGAGGCTACAAGGACAAGCAAGGGAAGACTTAGGTCATTTAGGACTCATAAACCTCATTAACTAAAATGCATGAAGCATTGCTTATACCTAAATTGCATTTCAGAGAATAAGCAAACATAACTTCTTTAAGATGCAAGTCATTGGCTCCTCTTCTCAGAACACTTCAGTTTCTAATTTTAACTGCAGAGAATGTCCTCAAGGTATGATGGGAGATAAACAAATGAAGTGGGGGATTTGAAAAGACCAGAAGCAGCACTTAGAAGTCTTTATATCTTTGTGACCCCATGAGCTTTACAGAAGCACAAATATTCCTGTCTTTTCTTTTGGGCCAGAGATAGGTAAATTTAATAACTGACCGGCACTAAGAATTTCTCATCACTTTATTTTCTGTACTTCATTCAGAAAGTTTTGACAACAGTGAACTCTTCAGAATGTTTGATTTTTCTTTTTTTGCAAAAATGATATCTCACCATAAAGATGGATGTCATCTGCTTAATCTACACTACGAAATCCTGTCAGTTTTGCATTTCTATGATAGGCTAGTTATGATCAATATTATATAGAAATAGTTGTGTACCTTGTAACCATTTATGTATGAATGTACCTGACTACCTCAGTAATAATTATTTTAATTCAATTAAATTGAATTAAAATTAAGTTAATATTATGGGTAAATAAATGTGAATGACCTACATAATATTTAAATAATACTTCTTGAATAATAAATATGTATTGTATCCACATTGAATGATGATGGGGTGTGATATTAGAAAGGGAGAAAACCATCTCACTCGTGGCTTTGACTCTCAAGTAAGAGCAGCATAGCTTGATATGACTCAGAAACTATTGTCTCCACCTGTTCTTTCCACCTGCAGAGGACAGACATCTAAGATGCTTGTGGAGATGTTCCTGAAGCGCTGTGGTTAAAAGGATAGTTTTTTTTAACCTAAATAGAAGTCAGTGATGCTTCATCATAAAACGACGTGGTGCAACTCAATCCAGTTCCTCAGCTGAATCATTAGTGGTTTAGCAATCTGTGTATGGAGGTGGTGACTCCTCCATGTGAGGAGGCAGGTGACTATGGCAATCATCTGAGCACCTATTTGAAACTCTCATCTCTGAGACATGCTCTAGTCATGTTATCTGATGTTATGGCTAAAATCTGAGGAAGCATGTAAGGCAAACCTTAAATCTTGCTATGTTGGGGGTTTTTTTGTTGTTGTGTTTTGGGGGTTTTTTTGTTGTGGTTTTTGTTTGGGTTTTTTGGGGTTTTTTTTTCAGAAGCTCTGAAATAGTTACCTCTAGATAGAAGAAAGTAATTAGAATCGTGATATACTGAAGTTCTTTCACAATATCTCTGACTGTCACTCTTAAAATCTCTTTACACAGATTGGGATACCCTTTGGATTTCAGTATCTCCTCCTTCTTAATGACAATCATTTTTTAAATAATGCAGGTACCTTATTGCTTGGTCCACGTGTACATCCTCCTGCTGGGTTTGCCCTTTGTTTTGCATAAAGTTAGAAGAGATAATCTCTTAGGTATTAACACCTCATTTAGGTCTGTTGGGACCACCTAACTAGTTATTATCCATGGAACTCATTAGGGAATTAGCTATTTATGTGTGAGTGAAGATGGTTTTGTTATTAGTAAAATCTTAAAATCTACCAATATAGAGTGGAATCTGTTCTTGAAAATAGTTTTCTGACAATATAGCCAAAGGGAAAATATGAACACTCTACTCATACGGTTTTAGAAGTTCACATTTTATATTATTTGCTTTTTTTGGTTCTTTGGTAAGCTAATTCCTCCACTGCATTCTAATAATCAGATCAGATCACAGAATCATGGAATCACAGAATGGTAGGGGTTGTAAGGGACCTCTGGAGATCATCGAGTCCAATCCCCCTGCCAGAACAGGACCATAGAATCTAGGCAGGTCACACAGGAACGCATGCAGATGAAGGAAGCATGTCAGTAATTTAACATCATTAATTAAGAAGCACTAGATTGAGTTTGTGGTATCTTGTCACATGACTTGATCTAGAAATTGCACACATCATCCAGTTGAAAATGATTGGCCAATTGTAAGAGTGATTTAAAATCTGCCTACAAAAAGGTTTTGGAATTCAGCTCATTCTGTGTGTATGAAAGCAACCACTTTACCAGCTTGGTTCAAAGTAACAGTTTCCCCTACCTGTCACCCAAGTGTCAAGCTGCAGCTGCTGGGCTTGAGAAAGCAGACAAAGCAGACCTAACATAGTAAAAACAAGGTGAGAATGTGCTCCACTGAACAGGCTAAGCAAATGGCAAAACAGGCCTTCTAAGTCTAACTCACATTTAAGTTTAAAGAAAGATTTAAAGTATAACTATATTTAAAATGTCAGATGAGCTATCAACACATTTCATAACTTTGTTTTCCACATGTTTAAAGTATAAAAGAGGAGAAAGATCCAGTAGATGAACTTTATGATTCCATTAGGTCTGTTATTTGTCCCCAATTTTCATAAATAGAGTTTTTATGTTTTGACAGAAAGGAAAGAACCATATGAACCTGTATTTTCTGGAAAACATGCATTTTTTTTATTTGCAATCCAAAGCCATAATAATCATTCAGCCAGAGCCAGCTCTGGTTAAAAGGCTCATTAAAAGCTTCAGGTACGAAAACTCTCCTGTGTGAGACAGAGTTCTTGCAGAGAAAAACGTAGCGTAGCTCCTAATAGTTCTGTCTGGCTGTCAGATATTTCTATTTTACTCAATATGCCTCATGGCCTCTTGCAGCCCATGGGAACCCCTATTTGTGTTCCTTCTCTGAAGCCATGATTGGCATACTTGCAGCAAGTTCAACCCCAGAGTGTGGGACTGCAGTAATTGGTTAAGTCAGCCTAGAGTGTCTATTCTCTTGTCAGCAGACAGCATTGACGTAACATTTAAGTAACAGCAAAAAGATATATAAAGATACATATTAATCTTTTATTTGCTCAGTCATCATGATTTCATCAATTTAACCAGGCCCTACTAGCCATAACTGGATTTTACCATCACAGTATTTTCCCCCACTAGAAAAATATAACTACAAAATTTGCTACTGTTTGGCTTCATACTGTTGTAAATAAGGGTCTTAAGTATTTCTTATAGCAATAAGCCTTGTATCCACATACTCTCATGTTCTAGGAGGGAAATATTGTAAGCATTTCAAGGTACTACCTCCACGACAATTTTGGAAAGGGAAGTTGAAACTAATGTTCTTTCCAAATTTTCGCTCTTTCACTATAATGCATCTTCTGGTTCTGCATGAGCAGTGCCTACCTTTATTTAATTCAGCTTGCAGCCATTGATAATTGTAGTGGGTCTGTCTGAGCTGATTTTCCCCATACAGCCCTCATGTTGCAGTACTAGGACCCAGAGAGTGTTGATAACACACACCCTTGTTATGACTATCAGTGCCCACACAGCACCAAAGGTATGGAAGGGGATACAACCCGGACAGCCGACCCGAGCTGACCAATAGGATATTCCAGACCATATGACGTCAGCTCAACTATAAAGGGAGGAGGACGGGGGGGATTTGGGGGAAAACATTTGTCCTCCGAGCAACCAGTACGCATTCTGGAGCCCTGCTTCCCAGGACAGGCCCAACACCGCCTGCAGATGGGAAGTAGAGAGTAACAGCTTTGCTGCTTTTGCTTCGCGCACGCACGGCCTTGCTTTCTCTGCTGTTTATTAAACTGCTTTTTATCATAACCACGAGTTCTTCTTTTCCATCTTACTCTCTCCCCGCTTGCCTTGCTGATGGAGGTTTTGGTATGGGGGGGTGAGTGATAGAGGGACTAGGGGTGGGCACCGGGCACCCAGCCAAGGTAAACCCACCACAATAATGCCCTGTTCAACCCTGGGAAGTCATCACACACAAAGGTGAAAGAGACATATATCAGAGTTGAGCAAAGGAAAAAGCAGAAAGATTAATTCAGTTACTAGGATCTTCATCGGACAACAGGACAGCAGGATTTAGCAGAAAACTTTGTGGTTTCTTATGATCAGAGAAGGTGAGATGAGAAAGTGTTTTGATGTTACACTGTGATTCAAATACTATTTTGACTGAAATACTGAAAAATATTCTAATATAAACATTTTCAGATATCCATGGCACATCTGCATGGTCATATCTGTCTGTGTCAGGCCATATTTGAAGTTCAACATCCCAGAATTGGAGAACACACAAGAGCAGGGTAATGCTGTATTTGAGTCTGTTACATAGAGTACTGTAGGAATCAGGGCCATGTGTAAGTCCAAAGACTGATCTTTGTCATTCCTGCCATTTCAAAGTAAATATGGTGCTCCAGAGACTCTTGTGTTGTAAATCTCCAAGCAGCTTCATAACTGATGAACTCAGATGAGCTTCACTGTGGGAGCACTTCTACTACTTTCAGATTTACCAGATAACTCTGATATCTTCAAATTGAGAAGCAAGATCAGACAGCTCCCACCTAAGACTAGTAACTTGACTTCACAAGTGCTCCTCTGTTGCCCTCTACAGTAGTGTTGGAAAAGGTATTTCAGTCACTGGCTTAATGCCATCCATGTATTCAAGTACTGGTCTTGATTGAAGCTGGCAACCTCAGCTTCCACCTGGTGCATCCTAGGTGAGACCAGTGTTTCTGCATGTGTCCTGCTCAGGAAGAGACGATAGAAGCTAGCCATCAGACCCAATGTTGTGGGAGTGCTTATCCCCTTGGTCTCTGTGAAAAGATGAACAGTTCACCTTTAAGTCATAGTGTTTTGGACTGACAGAGGGAAACACTCACCCCAAGGGGCGGTGATCAACAACAGCAAAACTGTGCACACCACTGCTACTTGTAGCACAAAAACCTGCTCATTTGAAGTTAACATGCCTGAATTAGCATTGAAAGGTAGAGGAGAAGAAGGAGGAGCACTCACAGCAGGAATCAGCTGAGAGGCAGTTTAAGAAACTACTACCTTTCGGCTGCTGCTAGTTGCTGACTGCCTTCTGACTCTGGTGCCTTGCTGCAACAGCATGAATTGGTTTTAACAGATGCTCACACCTCAAGTGTGAGAGTGCATTTGGTATGCTCACAGACATGCTGTGAATACGGTGGAGATCATGACCTCAACTGCTGACCTGCGCAGGCACAGCTCCAGGTTCTCTATATCACAGCCTTCTGGAGCATGCAGTGCTTCCTTGCAACCTAACAGTACCTAACTCAGGCATGTGCTTGCTGGATGTTGTTGCTCCAACTCTCAGCCTTGTTTCCTAGGAGAAAAACAAAAGGAGGATAGAAAATATAAAGTGACAAAGCTGGAAGGCTCTGGAGAGGAATTACATCAATAAACAAATACATCTTCAGACAGACTGCCTGTGTTATGAACAATGTTCCTAGGAGGAAAGGAGAAGATCATATTAAAAGCCAGAAACCAGTTTGTATGACAGAGATGACCAAAGAGGAACATTGTAGGTGAGGACACATTGGAGCATGTGGCTGGAGCAGGGAAAGCATCATTTCCAAGTGCAATGAATGTTGTGGTTTATATCATTCACTTTGTATATTATATCATTAGTATTATTGTTACTGCAATAATATTATTATTACTGTTTTTTCTTTTCTCTTTGTGTTGTTCTATTAAACTCTTATTATCTCAACCCATGTGGTTTTACCTTTTTCTCCTGATTCCCCTTCCCACCCCACCGCAGGGCAGGCCAGGGCTGGGGG
>VYZX01001653.1:0-14089 GCA_013401335.1 Brachypteracias leptosomus | reverse complement strand
GGGGGGGGGGGGGGGGGGGGATGGTGGCAGGGAAAGTGAGTGAGTGGCTGCCTGGTGCTCATTTGCTGGCTGGGGTTAAACCACAACAAACTGTGTGTAGTCATATTATTAGTGAAAATGGATAATAGTTACTACAGATTCCAGCAGTATTTTGACATGCATATTTTTATAATCTGTGTGCCACTTTGAAAGTTTCAAAACCATAGTGTTAAAAAGGGTCTGGTGAAAGAACCAGCTACTATACATTACCAAAATACACAGAGGGAATGACCTGAAGTTTTTCAGTCTTAGCAATAAAATAATATAGGTATATAAATGATTAGGGAACTGAATGCAGAACCTTGGCTGTGAACACTGAGCCCACAGTAGCTTTGCCAAAACCTAGAGAGATTTTAAAACTAGTGATTAGTAAAGAGCTGGAACAAGCAACTTTCCAAATAGAACATAAAAAAAAACATGAAAGGGGGGAAAAACCCATGTAAAAATTTGTGGAAAAGCAGCTGTGCAAACATAGGACAAAAGGGACAAACAGAATCATAGAATCATTTAGGATGGAAAAGACCCTTAAGATAATTGAGTCCAACCCTTAACATAAAACTGCCAAGTCCACCACTAACTATAACCCTAAGCACCATGTCTACACGTATTTTAAATCCCCCCCGGGATGGTGATTTCACCACTTCCTTGGGTAGCCTGTTCCAGTGCTTGGTAACCTTTTTGGTGAAGAAATTTTTCCTAATATCCAATTTAAGCCCCTCCTGAAATAAAAAGCTGATGAAGACCTGTGTCTACTAAGGAGTCCACTACCTGGGCACCAGGTGTCCACTATGGAGAAAAAATTGTTTGGAAGAATCCTACGAATGACATTGTTTTCAATAAATATCCCAAGAAAAATAAAGAGACAAAGATATCAAAATAAGAAGAAAAACAAATCAGTAACTCAGAAGACAAAATTTTAGATGTCTGTGTCATAAATATAGTGCAGAAATGTGAAAGTAAATGATTTGTAAAACTTAGGTGAGAACTAGATACAAAGGCAGAATTTAAGAAATTTAATGATAAATAGCTCCTAAGGGTACAAAGTTACCAGCTACATTTTGTCTGGTCTTTACAACTTCAATTTCTGTCCATTGACTAAACACAACCCTGAATTTAAGACTTGGTAGACATCTATTATGTATGTGACAAAGTAATGTAAGCAGCAAACAAGAAACTTAACAGTTTTTGTAGTTTGTAGAAAAGGAAGAGTTTCTCTGCTAACCTATGCTTTTCTATAGACTATTTTTTATTCACTTCATGGAGATAAACACAGGTCTAAATATTCTCATATAAATCAGTGAAAGGTTTGAAAAGTTTTGATACTACAAACCAATGTCTTTTCAGGCAGGGGGACTCAGTACGCCTGAAATTAATTTATGTACTTTACTTTGTCAATTACATTGTGCTGAAAAATAGAAAGAAACTGCAGATGATGTTATCCTGATGCAAGGAGAAAAGCAGAGATATTCTTGAATGTAGAGACCTTGTTTCATATGTTTGCCATATGTTGTTGTTGCTCTGCAGTTTCATTTTTTACTTCTGTAATAAAATTATTAGAAATGTTCTTATCCTTCCTAATCAACTCCACAACAAAACCAGAATTCAGTCATGTTGCTGTATCATGATGACAGCATCAATCTAAAGCTGAGCTGGCTGTTAAAATCAATAACATTACTGAAGGAAGATGAAGAAGGGAAATAAAATGTGTAATGAATCATGCTTGAATTAAGATACAGTTCCACAGAAGGTCTTACAGTGTCTTGTCTTAATGATTGGTGTGAAGATGTGACCTGTGGTACCAAAATTATCACAATCAGCAATGATGAGAGAAATAATTGAGAAAAATTAATCAGTCAAGAGCCAAAGCCTGCAACAACTAACGAACTAACCTTTTGAGTACTGAAAACTTCATAGTTTAAAGACCAGACTAATCCCATATGTTGAATAATAGCAAATTATAGGTATCAAACAAGCCTAACTACATTCAAACACCATGAAGGATGA
This sequence comes from Brachypteracias leptosomus, assembly GCA_013401335.1. NCBI lineage: Eukaryota > Metazoa > Chordata > Aves > Coraciiformes > Brachypteraciidae > Brachypteracias > Brachypteracias leptosomus. The sequence continues at coordinate 12,046 of VYZX01001653.1, read as the reverse complement.
ATATTACTGAATATTCTGTCAATATTCAAGCACATACAGACTGGAGAGAGTCCAAAGGAAGGCCACAAAGATGATCAAAGGGCTGGAGAACCTGCCCTGCAAGGAAAATCTGAAGGGGTTTGGTCTCCTTCCTGGAGAATAAAAGGCTCAGGAGGGACCTCATCACAGTATTGCAGTACTTAAGGGGCAGCTACAAAGAGGACAGTTCTCTCTTCAAAAGGAGCTGCATGGAGAAGACAAGCACCAGGAGAGGTTCAAGTCCATAGAAGAAATGGGTTTTTTACAGTAAGAACAATTATTCACTAGAACAACATCCCCAGGAATCATAGAATCATAGAATGGTTTGGGTTGGAAGGGACCACAAAGATCATCTAGTTCCAAATCCCCTGCCATGGCAGGGACACCTACCACTAAACCAGGTTGCCCAAGGCCTCAGTGCTCAAGGATGTTGTAGAGTCCCCAGCATTGGAAGTTTTCAAGATGTGATTGGACAGAGTGCTAGATAATCTCATCTAGGTTCTCTTTCCCATGGAAATTTGGATCAGATGATCTTTCAAGAACTGTTCTATGAATTTTTGAATCTACAATAATATTGCAAATGTCATATGTAGGCCTGTGTACACAGGAAAAGAAAAAAAAAAATGGAAGTGGAGCATAGTAAAATGTACATCTGATGAAATTTGGCTAGTAGGAGAGAAGAAGAATGTGGTTAAAGTAAATAGGTAAATGATCTGACACTTGGCCTTCAAAATATTATGTTATGAGGTCAGCCAGCATTGTGAGAATTGCCTTTTGTTAAAAAAAAATATGTACATTAGTTTAGAAACATAAACTGCAGGGTGTAAACAAGATACTAGGCACTGTAAGGCATAAAAGAACAATTCCTTTAAAGGTAAAGGGAAAATTAATTTGTTTCCATGCTAGTTAAGGCGTATCTATATTAAAAACTAAATGTAATGACATAATCTGAAGTATATATGCAAGTTATGATAATCATATTTAGTTTTGCTATCTTGTGTAAAAATGACAGAAGGCAAGTGAACAGTAACAGTTTTTCAGTGGAGGCAAATATCAGGTCTGGAATGCAATGCAGGTTCACAGAGTAGTAGTTAGAGAATGGGATAGGGGAGTAAAAGCTTCAATGTAGCATTGCTTGTGGTCACACCTGCTCTTAATCCTAGAACATCGAATAAGAAATCTGTTTGTGGCTCAATCACCATTAAAAATTCTTGCTTTCTATTGAAAAGCTAAATTAGGAGCCCAGTTTACTTAATTCAATAGAAAATGACAACTGCACAGCCAATAATTGCACTGTAACAGACGAGAGGGGAATGCAAGGAAATGCAAGGAGTGAATGGGATTGCTAAATGCAGGAAATTTACTCAAACTAAATCTGTAATTTTGCAGAATATAGTCTAGCACTGAGTTTTCCAAGTACCAGGTAAGATATCCTTTTCTATCCCAAGAGTTCTGATCTTTCTACCAGAACATTCTAGAAGAGATAACCTTGCAAAACCTCCCTTCTCTTCACCTACATAATATATTCAGTAAACACATCAGTTTTAAAGTAAGCAATGTTTCAGGATGCTTATTATATACTTGTAAAATGGCCCAAGATATACATTTAACAGTATGCCCAAACAAACAATAATGTCTGCTAATAACTTTCTTCTGTATGTTTAAAACAAATGCTAAGAAAGCACAAGTCTGAGGGCTCTATATTCAGAGTCCTTTTAGTATTATTATTTTTTAATAAAATAGTATATATCTTTATATTGGCAAGCAGTCTTAGCTTGCTGCAGTTCATCTCAAAGCATAGCAAAATGTCTACATTTTCACCAAAGGAAGCCTGACACTAGGAATAGCTCTCATGCTGGTTCTTCATATGGGGGAGATTATTTTGCCCACAGATTATGACTTTAAGTGTGTAAGTGTTCTTAACTGCTGAAAAATCATCAAAGACAGAAACTGGTTTATGGTTCCTTGTAGGGAGAATTCTGACATTGTTCCAGTGATACTCCAAATGCTGTCGCCTGGTTTCTTTTAAGCCTGCATCTTAGGTCTCTTTGGACTCAAATTAGGGAGTATGTCTAGCTAACAGTGTATTTGAATATTTTTGCCATTGCAAAGCAGTATTTCATACTCAGCAACTTAGATATAGAGCTATTCTTCTAGTTGTTTTCTGCTGTATGAAAGTTGGGCAGACAACACTCTTAATGATGAGCATAAATCACTGTGCATCATTCAGCTGAGCTAATTCTACAAGGAGTTGATTGTAGATTTAAAATTTCATAAATGCTGAGTCACCACTGCATCAATGACAGAGTCACCACTAGGACAATTTCAGATCATATTCCTTTCTATAACTCACTTTATGTATAGCATCTTTCTGAAGACAACCCTGGCAGCTGGTTGTATTTCTCCTAGTTGTCAACACCACCACAATAGGGAGTACTTTGTATCAAGATATCAATTCCTTTTTTTTTTTTTTTTTTTTTTTTTTTAAAACTATAACTTCTGCATCATGCTGCAAACTATTCACATTTTATTCACATGTGTATTATAACTCTCTTCGAAGAAACCTACATAATTCTGTCAGTTTTAACATGCTGAATACTTCACATTGTAATTCAAACATAAGTAGTAGGGAATCAAAATCTTCTGACAGGAGCTTGTAATGGACAACTCTTTTTAAATTTCAAGATCAGACTTTGTTTAGTATATCAAATAGACTCTTAAATGTTTATCATAGAAGGAGAGCTAGCCATCCACATTTGTATGGCTGCTATTTTTATTCATTCTTACATACCTTTATCAATCAATCTGAATGGAGAAACAATAAAGCCTTACATCCTTCAGTGTATCTGGACTACAGCAGCATGACGCTGAATAGGCTAAGCACAACTTTGATGTTTGTTGTTGTGAAACTTGCAGGCAGATCATTCCCAAAGGATACTGTTTCCTCCAGGAAAGACAGGAAGACTTCCTTTAACTAAGCAGCGTTATTCAGCTGAAAAGTGAACATGAAAATAATCTCCTGAGCAGTTGTAGAGTTGAAGATAATATGTGTCACTGTGCTTAAAGGCAAACTATCTCACACCATCAGAGTTCTTCTGGGTTTAATCACTAAAAATACACATTCTTTCTACAAGCAATGAACAAACTCAGCTTGCTTTCACGGAACCCCCCAGAATTTTATCAAAGTTCAAGATTAATCACAGCCTGTAAGCTGGGGTGATTCTTCTGTGGCTCCATTTGTTGGCTAAAACCAGGTTCACCACATGGTGATCACATTTCTGTTGATTAGACAACACTTCCTTGTTGGCTACAGAAACATCTATTTAGTATAAAAATTTTACATTATTATTCTGCCCTATTGATGACCTCTTATGTGCTGCTTTGGTCTGGTGAATCATGGAAACATCCAAACATCACACACCTGCAGTGTTTTCTAACATGTGGAAGGAACATCTGAGCACTTCACGTCTAAAAAGCCTATATAGTTCTGGTGAATAGATACATTTTAAGGGGAAATTTCTAAGCATTTTCTTGCTTGTTAGATAATACATAGATAAACACCTTATAGCAACTCAAAATATTGACTATTAGAAACAATTTTGTTACATGGTTATGTCTTCTAATTTTGGGAGGGGGGGGTGTTTCTATTTTATGATTAATATTTTCATTTTTGATGTGCATACATTTTTTAATTAACTACTTGTTGAGTCTACACAGAAATGAAGCAACAATATATAAATGACTGTAAACTTGCTTGGGGTAATCATGCCTCTTCAATATTGCAAAATTTGAGCTACAGTTATCTTGCTCCCATTCTTTATGGGATCTGAATAGCCATCTCATGACATTTAAATTAAATGATTTTACTATTACAAAATACATGCCATGTGGGATAATAGTGGTTACATGTTTCATCAGAGTTTTGGGTTTGCTAAAGCTGAAGCTAAGCCTTTCAACACTGTGCCAAGAAAAATAACACACAACTTTAGCACCATTTTTTATGACTGTTTTTTATGTCGTGCTCTCTGGTCCCACTATAATTTTTAGCACATTACATCCAGATATCCATCAATGAGTAGCAGCTTCCAAAATATCAGGAAATTTACATTGACTCAATCATTTACTTCCCCTGTCAAAAAAAACCCAACCAAAAACCCAAACAACCCAGCTGAAGCAGATAAGACCCAAGCAATTGAAATAACATTCACACGCATGTCTGCTTGTTTTCAAGCACCTCATGCTCCAAGATACTTCAAATCAATCAGTGTCCCTACTTAATTTAGATGCCAAATTGCTCAAGCTCAGAAATGTTCCATTAATTTGGTAGGACCCCATATCTCTGTGGAGAAAGAACAAGGAGGCATCAAAATCTTCAAATGTACCTTATATGTTAAATGTACTCAGGACAATCTGTTATACACAGGCTTCTGTGCACTAAGTACAAGTCATCACCACTTTCACAGCTGGAGGAGTAGGCTGGGTTCTCCCAATTTTCCATAATAATCTAGCTAGAGCACCCAGGTTAGAAACCAATTTCTCAGCCATCTTCATGCAGGAGGGTAGGGAAGTAATTGACCTCTGAATCTCTAAATCTCTGCAGTGTTTTGAACACCAACCTCTGGGTGGGCTACTCCTATTAAGCCAAGGCACTCAACAGAAAGGCATATGTGAATTGTGATTCTGTGAAAAAATAAGCAAAGATTCCTGACCCCTTGCCCTTCAGCCAGGTAGTCCCCAAGCATCGGATTTCTGTGATTTGGCACATATTGCCACTGGTATTTATTCAAGATTTGTTACAAAACTACGAGCTTTTCCCTAGAACAGGAATTGGCAACTCTGTTACTCATTTCACTGGGCTACAATGTCAGATGCTTTCCTACTTCCCTTGTGCTTATTGCACAGCCACCTTATCCCACACCAAGTCTAAGGAGATCCTGCACAGGGTGCCTTTAGATAGTCTCACCTTACTCTGCTTCCTTCCAGTGTCAAATTTTCACTAGCTTTCCCATGTGTTGGCCAAACATTAACTCAGTTTTCAAAGTTATGTTTAGCTTAAACAGAATGAACCACTATTGGTATATGAGAGAGCAAAGTGAAAAAACATAAACCAAAAGAATTATAAATTCCTACCATCACTAAATGAGTAGTGTGACAAGAAAGCATTTTAAGATTGACATTAACCTTGAATTAGTAGGCNCTCCAGAACGCGTACCAGTTGCTCGGAGGACAAATATCTTCCCAGAATTCCCCCCGTCCTCCTCCCTTTATAGTTGAGCTGACGTCATATGGTATGGAATATCCTATTGGTCAGCTCGGGTCGGCTGTCCGGGTTGTATCCCCTCCCAAATCTTGCCCCCCCCACACACCCCGTCATAACAAGGGTGTGTGTTATCAACACCTTCTGGCTTCCAGTACTGCAGCATGAAGGCTGTATGGGGAAAATAAGCTCAGACAGACCCACTACAAGCATCTACCACCCCTCTGGACAACTGGTTCCAGTGTTTCACCACTTTCACTGTAAAAAATTTCTTCATTACATCTAATCTAAATCTCCCCTCTTTTAGTTTTAAAGTCTGACCCCACATCCTATTGTAACAGGCCCTGCTAAAGAGTTTGTGTCCATCTTTCTTATATGTCCCTTCAAGTACCAAGGCCCTGAACATTCTGTAATGTGCAGAGCAATGCTGTGCAGTGTGCTTCATTCTCAAACCCCAGGCAGTTCTGCTAGCTACTGGGGAGAAGGGCTGGTACCTTTGTAATCCTACCCTGTTTCTGTGTTTTATCACACAGCAAGTACTAGAAGAAGTTTTGATAGGCATACTAACAATCCTTTTAAAATGAAGCTTATGAATCTTTTTCTCCTCACTGAAACCACATTGACTAGTGATAAAACCAGGTATAATTGAGCCATCAGTTTTCACATTCATTCTTTGTCTCTCCAGGCAAGACTATGTATTTCTATTTGTATATGCCTTTGATGTTATAATTTCATTTTTTGTCACCCTTAGGACCTTTAAATGATTCAGTTAAGGATCATTGTCCTAGGAAAAAAAAATACTGTTGCACAAATATTGTGGTTTCTCCCTGAACAAAGCTAGTAAATCCACACTGATATTCAATAGAAGTCTAGGTCTTTAAATAGATTAATTCCAAATTAATTGCATACATCTATTTTCAGATGAAGAGTTCAGGTCTGAAATGAAATTAGAATTGCAGTGAAATTATAAAAATATTATATTTAGCTGAAGTCAGCTAATGTTCTTCCCTTATGCTTGCTTATGAGTTGCTGGCTTTACTCATGTCCACTGGCTTCCTATCTGATAGTGTAAAAATAGTTAAAACACTGGACAGCTAGTGGAAAACTAATTTACAGAGGTATTTTATGCCTTAATCTAAAAGGCGATTGCTTGTCACTTTCACCGGTGTTATATTGAAGCCAGAGCACTGAATTATAAAAAGTCATCCTATTGTCCATTTTCTTAGAGATAAACATGTCCATAGAAGGGAAAAGAGAACTGACAGTTAAAGTACCTTCCTCCTTCTTCATTTAACTACCATAGAAAGATTAATAAAGGGTTAACAGCCACAGATATATGTAGGTAGGGATTAAAATGGATAAGTGCTGATGCATTTTAATGATGTATTAATGTTCTAATGCTCTAGGATTTTAAATAGTGCAAATAAACAAAACAGTGTTCTTGCACTTATCTTTTGAGTGTCAGATGGGTCTTGAAAGTCTCCAGAGCAGGAGACTCCACCACCTTTTTGGGGAGCCTGTTCCAGTGCTCTGTAACACTTACAGTAAAGAAGTTCTTGCTCATGTTGAGGTGGAGCTTCCTGTGCTCTAGCTTGCATCCATTGCCTCTTGTCCTATTGCAGGCCACAAGTGAAAAGAGGTTGTCCTGTTCTTCTTAACGCCCAGCCCTTACATATTTATACACATTAATTAATGCCCCCCTCAGTCTTCTCCTCTCCAGACTAAAAAGCCCCAGATATCTCAGCCTTTCCTCATAAGACAGGTGTTCCAGTCCCTTAATCATCCTTGTAGCCCTCCGTTGGACTCTCTCAAGCAGATCTCTGTCTCTCTTGAAGGGAAGTATTTGAAGTATTTAGTCCTGTTTGTTTCACATAAAGCTAAAACACATAAATCCAGAGAGATTTTAACTGGGGAAGAATCTTGTGGTGGTTGTTATTGAAATAAAAAGCTGCTGATTCATTGTTTGTTATAAGGCTTTATATTACAAACACATATGCTTTTAATTTATTTTTTTTTTAGTTATTTGATTAGATATTAGCTACAGGGTATTTTGTTTCCCTGCGTATTTTCAGTGAAAACCCAAAGCAAGTTTTTCACAGCAGGACAATCATTCCTTCACACTTACTGCTGGGGAAAAGTACTTAATACCCTTCTGGCTTTCCTTCTGAAAACAGATTTCTTTTCTTTAGCTCATAGAATTAAAGAATATGTATTACCTGAGGAAGTGGTTCAAGGTCAGATAAAGGTACATTCCTCCGTCTTTCCTTTTCATGGGCTATCAGCAGGAGAAATATTCCCATTCTCCCTCTGCTTTCAGATTTGTGACTCTAGAACTATTTGTATTTTATATTTCCTTTTGTGAAGTTTGCACTTTCATAGCTTGTTAAAGTGAGGTTATTGGAGAATGGAGTGTTACACAACAGTTACAGCACAAAAACTAACAGTGTGAACTCCACATCTTGCTCTGCCAAGACAATCATGAGGACTTACTAATCAGTGGGAGACAACATAGCTGTTTTCATGCTTTTATTTGTAAGACAAATTCAGAAGTCAATCAGTAGAAAGCCTTAAATAATGTTTTAGCATATTCTCTGTAAGTAGTGTTTCTGTGGAGAGTGCAGCTGCACTCATTTTTTTTAATTTTTTTTTAGTTACACCTCAATAATCTACTGCATTGACTTGATTTCAAGTATTTCAGAATCAGATATTTTCAGAAATAAGTTCCATTTTGTGACAGTTGGTACTTGCACTTGGGTCTTCTCCCATGACCTTTTGCTGAGATCCTTGAGTGAGGCTATTATCTGTACTGTTAACACTGTTGTATATTTTCATTTTACTTCTGGAACTGGGTGTTACTCAGGAAGCACTAATTGCCAAGGAGTACAACAGAGGACTATCTTTTCCAGTGTCTGTCAGGATTAAGTGACACAAGCTCCATTGGGATGTAACAAGCAAGTTCCAGCTGAACTTTAGAAGTAGCTTTCCAGAAAAGATGACTGCCAACAGACATTTAGTCCATAAACCCAATTGGTTCTGCTGTGGAAGTCCTTGTGCTCTTGCATTTAAGGTTTTAAAAATAAACATTGCCATCTCTGTTCTGGTATTGCCGATGCTTTTCATAAAAATATTGCAGTTCTTAAGCAGAAATAATCTGTAGTTGAACTGTTTTTCTGTACTTCTGTGAGAATTCCTAGCTCTAGGGGTGAGAGTTCAGGGTGGTTTGAGGAATGATATATTTTTGCTTAAGATGTTGAAAACACAGTAAGTAGTTGAATGCTAATTCAAGCTATCATCTTTAATTAGGGCATCAAGACTGGAATGAACAGTCCTCACTCTGGAAATGAGCACTCATGATCAAAGAAAAGCTACCTTATTTAAATAATATAAATGGAGATTAATTTTAATCAAAGTTGATATTGAGTACTGCATATGAAAATGGCTACTTCTTTCCCTTAAATTTTTATGTTACTATATAAATGAGCAATTCCTTTGGCCAAAGATATATGACATCTGGCTGTCAATATTCCTTAGGGTTGAAAATTTGAATTAATATCTACTTAAAGCTGGTTTCACGACTAACACACTCCATGAAGCTGAGAAGTCACAAATCTGTCTTTCTGTTTTTCCAGGTATGTATTCTATTGAGTTTTAGATATCTTCTGATTCCAAATGGTCTTGATGTTTTCTGAGTATAACGATTTATATCTTTAGAGAAATCAGAGAAGGAAAAGTTGGTCAAATTATTTGCTTTAGAGAGAATAGATATTCATTAGGAAAAATTATAATACTTCAGTGTAATTTTTCTTCAGTTCCTCTGAGTAAAAGTTTTTTAATGACAAATACGTCAATATGCAAAGCTGGAACAGCTGATGTATATATGTACATGGATTCTCCTAGTGATATGCACTGAAGTGCAGATATTTACATATCCAGAAGCACACCTGAGAATGGAAAATGAATGCAAAACTGTTTATCAGGTTTACAATGGAATAAAAATAAAGAAAGATGCAGAAACACACACATTCTCTTTACTGGAGTCATTGATAGTACTAGCCAAAGCCATGGGAAGTTTTCTAATGTTAGACTTACATCAGGTCATCAATGTAGGATTAATGTTGTAAACTTCTAGGGGTCAGAGCATTTTTTCGTTCTGCTTGTGCATCAGTGGACCCTTATCCATAAACTTGACTTCTTGCTTGTGGCAACAGAAGAGAAGAAAACTGAGCTTACCTATTCAGCTAGTTGTGGACCACTGTTATGTCCCCTATTAGATCTGAGTTCCGAAAGACATTGCTGATGCTTTCTTTCATTGCTTCACCTTCATGTTGTGTTCTAGTTCACTTTATGGAAATGTAATAATCTGAATGGTTGAAAACTTCTGAAATCTACTGAATTATTTTCTCTAATACATATATGTAATATGTAATGAAGATTCAAGCAAGAATTCAATTTTGCCTCAGTACAGAGCCTGGAAACAAAGGAAAAATATTATAACTAACAAAGTTGAAGTCAAAGATGATGTCCTATCCATTTTTTTCTGCTTCATTTATCCACAGAAGAGTGGCTTTTATGAAAGGACATAAATCTTAGCATGTGTCAGCTTTTTTTCTCAGTTTTATCGTTTTAAAATCTTAAGAGTTTCTTTATGAACAAAGATTCATTAATTTGACCACTGTTACCATTTCATCATAAGATTTTGTTCATGTTAAGCATCCTATAAAAATGAGTGCATTTGTAGCCTCTCAGGCAATTATTGCTTTCTCCTAAGGATACTGATCCATTTATAGATTTGTGGTAGGTTCTCCTCAAGTTGATGCTAAATACCCTGTTTTGCTAACACAGGGAGCCAAGGATGAGTCTTAAATGGTGTGAGTTTGTATCATGGAGGCCCAAATGCTGATTTACTTGGAGTAGAACCTGGAAATAGTCTGGTCTAGTCTTCAGGTCTCTGAAGTTTCAGTGCATGAAAAACAAGCCGTCTTTTTATTTTAGAAAATTTTTTTATTCAGAGAAAGACTTAGCACAAGGTTTTTTATATACGTGTAATTTATATCGGGAAAACCTCACAATGCTTATCATGTCAAATATATTCACTGTGGCCATAACACTGGCGGGGTTTTTTTTCTATACATAATATTCTTGCTTATACTGTCTTAAGCCTGATGGAGATTTGCTAGCAACAAACTATTTTAGCAGTTCCCCATGTCTAAATCATTGCTTAGTAAACCTACAGAAAAAAATTTTTAAAAAGCTGTTTTGTAATACCTGGGTGCTCAAGGCCATCCAGCAAAGTAAAGCAGTCGTATTTACCACATAACTCTGTATTTAGTACCAAACACAAAAACCTGTCCATCAATGCTGAAAATGAAGAATTGCAGCTGTACTTCAGACAGTAACAGTGGAAAACAGAATCAATATAGCTTGAGTTTAATGCTCAGAGATTATAATCTAGTGTTAATTTAATATGCTGCCCTCAATGAGAAGGAGAAATTATTGCCCACTACTGAAGATTGCAGAATATTGTCTCAGCTTTATATAGGAAAACTATCACAATGCTGGTAACATTTCAAAATTAGTCCTAAAAAGAGTAATTGAAAGTAAGGAACACCCTCCAAACATGGACACAGGTAAGCAAGGTCTTTCCGAAATACCACGTTTTTTCAAGATGAAATAAAAAAATGTCCTTATAAAATGAAGCTGGAAGGAAAACAGAAATGAAAGAAATATCCATAAGGTCAAAACTAAGCAAAGCACACCTTTTCTTATTTGATCTAGACAGTGTGAGCTTTTTCAGGGCTGATCAGATGTCCCCCATCTAGTATTCATGAGACTAAAGACCAGAATGGGAGTCACCAATTTGCTTTCTAACCCCCTACATTTTGAGAGTGAATGAGACTTACTAAGAACATTTTCTGCTACTTGTGATAGCTATGAGCCCTAACACACATTCTTGGTGTATTCAGATGCACAGTAGGAAGGTTCATGCATCTGACAAGGTATAAAGAATCAATTTACAGCAAAAGGAAACATCAGATATTGGCACTTAAACACCATAGCAGTAAATACTTTGGAAATACCTCAAATAAATTAGAAAGATCTAATGCTTAAAATAGGGGATGGAAAGAATGCAACTTCAGACTTAATGTGGTTTTGATTTTGACTGGCACTTAAGTAAATTTATACATATATTAGATTGAAATTAAAAACCATATTTTTGTGGTTCCTTTACTGTAGTATTTTAGTGTTTAAAAGAAGCTGAAAAAAACCTACCAACCAGAAAGTTTTCCTAATTAAAAACAAGATTTTATTTTTACAGAAATGATGTGAAGGGGTTTTATTGAAAAATTTTGAAAATTCCTAGACTGATTTTCCTTCCTTTCTCCCTTATGTTTTGCTGTCTACAACATAAAAATGTCTGTATTCTTCAGGGTCATGGTTTGATTTAGAACAGAACTAATTCTGTTCAGTGATTTTACTTTTTAGCTGAGTCTTTTCTAACTAACTGTACTTTCTGAAGTTAATGGTGTATTTTCACAGACAGTGTCTGCTTCTGTTCAGTGATAATACTTCATGGTTAGAGTTACTACCAAGGACTGCTGTGCAGAAAGGCTCTTGCTTATACTTGCTCCTGTGAAGACCAACGACACTGCTAAATCTGGTCTGCCATGTTAGGGGTGCAGAAAATAAAAGGCTGCACTTGCGGGGAGAATTGGACAGTACAGGTGATCCTAAAATGAACAATGAGGTGTATATTTGAATATATACCTTCCC